>OX101786.1:46323444-46377692 GCA_944452715.1 Ophion slaviceki
GTGAACTATTTAGCACAAGCGAATTGAATGAGTGGTATGAACAGCGTGTTATTGAGCCCACTTTAACCTTACTCGATGAATTTCAAGAACGTGATAGTGGCTGGGCCCTGTAGAAAATACTTAACGTCACGATAAATGTGAATAAGTATAATCGGATGCGTGCCGGGTGCTCTATATCATTGCCGCGGGAAATAATGTTGAAGAAGGCTGTGGTTAACGTCAACTCCGACGATAACGCATGTTTCGCATGGGCAGTTGTCGCTGCCCTATACCCAGCTGAACAAAACAGCCACCGTACATCTTCTTACCCTCATTATTTGACAGTACTGAATCTGAAGGATATCGAGTTCCCGGTGACGATACATCAAATAAAAAAGTTTGAACTTCAAAACAATGTATTGATCAACGTATATACCACCACTGCCAAAAAGGACATCGTTCCAATACGCATAACTCAACACAAGAAGGAAAAGCACATCAATTTGCTGTACATGCAAAATACAGAGGACAGCAATGTGGGGCATTTCGTATGGATCAAGAACCTGTCGAGACTCGTGAGGGCACAACTGACCAAAAAGAAGCATAAAAAACACATATGCGATCGGTATGTAGTTACCATTATATATATATATATATATATAGGTAATTATATGTGCTAGACGAATTAAACAAAACAATCTTGTTTTTTTTGCTGGTGTTTGCACTGCTTCGGATCAGAGGAAAAATTGCGATCACATGAGGTCGATTGTGGAGCAATAAATGGCTGTGCAATTCGACTACCAGATGCCACCAATAAGTGACTCCAGTTCAGCAACTTTAGCCGGAAAGAGCGACATCCCTTCATTGTGTATGCTGATTTGGAGTGTGTGTTGGCAAAGACGGATGGAGAGAACCTATCGAAAGATATATATCAACACCATGAAGTGTTTAGTATCGGATACTATGTGTGTTGTTCGTATGACGACTCACTATTTTCGTATCACTCGCGTCGCAGTGCCGATTGTATATCATGGTTTGTTGAAGACCTAAAAAATCTAGCACTGCGGATAAAAGAAACTTTCTGTGCTAATGTACCAATGGTGCATTTAACACCGAGTGAGTGGGCTAGTTTTCGACCAACGACTCAATGTCACATATGTGAGAAACCATTTGCGCAAGAAGATGTACGCGTTCGAGATCATTGGCATCTGACAGGGCGCTATAGAGGCCCTGCACATTCCAACTGCAACCTAAATTACAAACAGTCATTTTTCATTCCAGTAGTTTTCCACAATTTATCCGGTTATGATGCGCATTTTATAATCAAGGAAGTAGCCACAGCGTTCGAAGGAACAACCAATGTGCTTCCAATCACAAAGGAGAAATACATCTCCTTCACGAAGCATGTTGAAATTAAAAACAATTCGAAACACAAGATCCAATTGCGCTTTATCGACTCATACAAATTCCTCAACAGGAGTCTCGACAAATTAGCATCATTCTTGACCGAGGACAAACTAAAAATTTTACGCACACAATTCCCAACTCTCTCGACAGACGATTTCAATTTGCTCACGCGAAAAGGGGTCTTCCCTTATGAATATATTGATGACGTGACGAAGCTAGATGACACTTGCCTACCACCACGTGACGCATTTTACAGTTCCCTGACAGATGCTACAGTATGTGAGAGCGAGCACGCACATGCTGAGAAAGTTTCCGAGCGGTTTTCCATTCGAACGCTGGGCGACTATAACGATTTGTATCTGAAGACAGATGTTTTGTTAGTAGCCGATATTTTCGAAAACTTTCGAAACACATGCGTTGAGAGCTATGGCCTAGATCCCGCGTATTACTACACATTGTCGGGGTATACCTGGGATGCAATGTTAAAACATTCGAATGTCAAGTTTGAATTACTAACTGACATCGACATGGTTTTATTCCTTGAGCGGGGTATACGCGGTGGTCTGAGTCAATGCTCGAACCGATATGCACACGCTAATAACAAGTACATGGAGTCGTTTGATCCATCGAAAGCATCATCATACTTGATGTATTTTATATCAATAATTTGTATGGATGGGCAATGTGCCAACCCTTACCATATGCAGATTTTCGATGGGTCAACGACGTGTCCAATTTTGATCCATCATGCATCGCGCTAGACTCACCTATAGGCTACATCCGTGAAGTCGACTTGGAATATCCGCAATCTCTCCATGATGCGCACAAAGACTTGCCGTTTTGTCCAATACATGAAAAACCGCCGGGTAAGCGGGAAGAAAAGCTGTTGGCAACCGTCTGAGATAAAAAGCGCTACATCATACACTACCGGAATTTGCAACAGTGCTTACGCCATGGACTTTGCCTCACGAAAATCCATAGAGTCCTACAGTTTACACAATCCCCATGGTTGCGCTCGTATATTGAGTTAAATACCCAGTTTCGAACGCTTGCCAAAAACGATTTCGAAAAGAATTTATTCAAGTTAATGAATAATGCGGTCTTAGGCAAAACGATGGAGAATGTGCGCAATCATGTAGATGTAAAGCTTTTAACAAAATGGGAGGGCAAATATGGCGCAGAGACAATGATTGCGAAGCCAAACTTCCACAGCCGAAATGTTTTTTCGGAAAACCTCGTTGCCGTGGAGTTGCGCCATCTCGAGGTGAAATTCAATAAGCCGATATATGTGGGTATGTGCATACTCGTCATATCCAAAACGTGCTTGTATGGATTTCATCACGAGTATATGGTACCTCTGTATCGAGATAAATGTAAAGTCATGTATATCGATACGGATAGTCTCATATATGACATTTAGAGCGATGATATATATGCCGACATGAAGCGCGATATTTCAAAATTCGATACAAGCGATTATTCGGTGGACAATAGGTATAGTATACCGCTCGTCAACAAGAAGGTACCCGGTCTCATGAAGGACGAATGTAATGGAGCAATTATGACCGAATTTATTGGACTTCGACCGAAAATGTACGCGACACGTGTCGAGAGCAAGAAGGACACGAAAAAAGTTAAAGGTATCAAGAGTAACGTTGTGGCGAGGACAATCACGTTTGACGATTATGCTCGATGCTTGAAGGAAGAAGTCGAAATGGAGTGTAGTCAAACGTGCATTCGATCAAAGTTGCATAAGGTCTACACCATTCGCGAGACGAAAATTGTTCTCAGTCCTCATGACGATAAGCGGTAAATCATACCTGGGACCTCTGATACCCTACCATGGGGGCATTATAGAATTCCATCGTAAAGCGTTATGTAATTGTTTTTTTCTACAACCTTGATGTAAAATTGCATACATTTTTGTGAATATTGATGTATAAAACTCGTGAAAATTATATGTATATTTTGTTTTCCCAATGTAAAACTTGTTAAAATTGTGTTTGCTGTTGTAAATATTTAATTGCGTAAGAATGGATTTGATCATTTTCCGTAAATAAAGATACGGACTTTTTATAATCCCATGCGTTTATTCACTCTATCCATCTCCTTATACCCACGTTCCACGAAAAAAAGGGATTATCGACGGCGGGAAGAGGGGGAAAAAAGCAAGCCTGCTGCGGAGTCGGTCGGAGGCCTTGGAAGGATACATGCGGAGACGACCAGCAGTTTAGGTCAAGTGTCATAAAACATGCATATTTTCAATTTTCTTTATTATCAACTACAAATCGGATTGACTTATCCAACTGTTGTGGCTATTGTCGAACCCTAGCCATTCAACAAACATTCGATTACCGCGCTTCTTCAGTACTGCTTCAATGTGATAGATATCGGGGTGCTTGACACTGACAAGGAAACGTTGCGAGGTCGATGTCTCCGATTTCGATTAAATTTGGCATGCTTGTAGAAAGGGTAAAAATAGGCGACACGTATTTTTTTATATCGGCGGAACCCGATTTTTAGGGGGTTGAAAAGTATCCTCGCAAATTGGGGTTTTTCGTTTTTCGTCGATAACGTTTTAACGGTACGAGATATGGAAAAACTTCAAATGGCAACAAGGTTTATTTTTTCGTGTACTATACATTGGAGATGAGAACGATGCAGATAGCAACAAATTTCATATTGTTTATTGCAAAAATGCAATTTTTTCAACCGTATCTCCGAGAATTTTTAATCGATTGGGATGTAAATTTGCATACATGTACAGAATGGAAAAGTGCGGATACGGATTTTTTCTTTTTCCGATATCTCACAATTAAGGGGTTGAAACTGCCCGTCGATTTTTTTGCCGAGAGCATCGTATTATCAGCTAGCCTTTTGGCATTTCGGTCTAAATTCACGTCAATATACGTTCGTGTTATGACGCAATTACATATTTGTAACATTCCAGCCCCTCCCCCCCCAACGGTCCCCCTCGCGAAAGGCAAACGTTCAAAGTTCTTACCGTGCGGCATGGACGAAAATTTGTAAAAATAAAAATGGGTTACAAAGAAAGTACAATCAGTCAAAAAAATCGATAAACATTTTCTTGTGACCCCCTATTTTTTGCCATTTTTCAAGAATTTTTTTTGTGGGAAAAAAAGAGTTTTTCGAAATTTTTTTTGTTTTGTTCGTTGTTTATTGAAGATACATAAAAAAGAATTTCAAATTTTTCACGCCCCATGGTGACGCTGGGCAAGCTCCCGCGTCAGGTACTGTTGCCTCTGCAGTGGTTCGCGGCACGCAGCAGAACTCTCTTCAAAGTCGATCTGAAAAAAAATGCCGAGTGTTTTCGTCAATAATATGATATTTTGAAGAGAAGTACACAGGGATTTGAAAAAATATTGATTTTTAAAAAATAGGCACGCTTTTGAAATTAAAGGACGATTTTCGAGCAAAATTTCTCGTCGAAAATAGGCTATAACTTTTTTTATTATTGAGATATCGAAAAAATCCTTTGTACTTCTTTAGATAATCTAGTTTTATTGATGCAGTCCAAATTTGAAGTCGATCGGATAAAAATTGCTCGAGTTCTGCTGCGTGCCGCACTCAAAAAAGTGGTTTTGAGAAAAACGCGTTCAAAGTTTTAGGTTTGTTAACTTATGCGATAAATTGGAAAAAAAAATGTTTACTTTTAATCAGCGATGCCGGCACCATATAGCTGGCCTTGAAGAAGCAAATCATTGTCCCTAGCATCTTTTCTCGAACTTGTACAGGCTCTTCTTGCCTCTTTTGCAGCGTCTGTGAGCGAGCGCTCCGCCAGCTCGATCCGCGCTGCGTCGGTTTCAACGCAAAAATTGAAACAATTTGGGCCGATAGTTATCCCCAACGTCTCCAAAACTTTCATGAGGCTTCTCAGGCCATCATTGAATAATAATACCGCGATATCAGCTGCAATATCGACGATTTTTTTGCTCCCGGACTGACACTTGGGGGCTATTGCCCAACCTGATTTGTTGTAGCTTTCGTTGTTGTTTTTCGTGAAGCCGCCCAAACAACGCTGCAGCAAATCGTCTCTGCTCAAATTTTCGAAGACTGGCGTAATTGCCTCCAATACTTTCTCAGGAAGAGGCGGCTTATAGCGATATTCAGAAATATTACCGCTTGCGACCGCTCGCTGCCACGAACACCACGACTCGGCTCCCTCTGGGCAATCGTCATGTTGTGGCTCACTATCTGTGGATATTTTATGTTTGATAGTTGCCCAAATTGCCTTCTTCATTTTTTCAACACCATCGCTGTTCCTCCGAATAGCCAAGCCGTAATATGTGCTCAACTCGTCAATCAATTTTCCGGTGAGCTTTCCTCTACCAGACAATCCTTTTTGTTTTTTCACGATTTCGCGGAGGCGCGTCCCCCTACGTTTTTTGGACATGATCGATGCACTCTTTTTTTTTTATCTCGAAACCGTCGTATGGATCGCTATTCGATATGCCCAGAAACGTTTTAGAATCGCCGTCACCAATATAATATTTATATTTTATGCCATAGAGCTCTTCAGACCGTTGAAACATTACGACAGCTGAGTCGACTTCCATTTTTCCGGAGGAGCCGCTATGGTTCGCCTGGCACGCATCGTCGTGGGTACTTTTCCATTCCCAGTACTCCGCGGTGCTTTCTTTTTTTTCCCAATGCTCGCAAGCTTTTCAATATTTCGATTTCACCATAACGTCGATCACTTTTTTAGTGTACCAGCCGATTAGCGATGTTATGCCGAAAAGCGAGCTGAAACCGCGCTTACGCCACGATCCGTCGCCTGAAACGATAATTCCGTCCTCCACCCCATTTTCCAACGAAATTGTCTCCTCCTCAAGTGCAGCCTTTTGTTTGCTCACTGTGCTCACAGCTTTAGTGGTAATCGAAATCGAATTTAAGATTCGATCGTAGAAAGACTGAAATATGGGGCGCGGTAGGTCCATAAATGCACAAAACTTCATCAGGCCATTCAAACCGACGCCAAGAAGACGCATACTGAATACGATCCGACGATTTATTTCGTATGCATTGTCAATCATAGGACACGAATTGATTTGCACTTTTTCACAATGGCCGCAATCGACCTCGATTTTGAATCCGAGTCCGCGCAAACTTTTTTCAGTAAACTTTATATCGCGATCACACACTTTGCACTTCACTAACGTCGATATAATGTTCAATACATTGACGAGGTGTACTATACGATAACCGAAATCGTTAGTAACACCGACCTCTAAATCGTCCGACGATTTTAACTTTTTCGCCGACGTGCTCACATACTCTGCAGAACTATTTTCGGAGCTATAACGGTTCGGGGGTTTTCGATTCGAAATTTTCGTTCGACTCCTCGTCACATAGCTCCGTTTTATTACCCTTTTTCCCCGCGTACACTTTCGGATTATCCATTTCGATGTGCAAAGAATAATTCTGAGCGTTCGATATTTATAAACGGAACGATTCGGAGCGTTTAGACACGAGTAGCGTCGCTTCTATTCGCAAACTGACGCTATGACGCTATCCCTATACCTGCCTTGAACATTTTTCAATTATCGCCACCTATGGCTTTTTATCGAAACTATATTTATAACAATAGCCGGTTTTTGTGAAGGGAGACAAAAGAATACCTGGGAAAGACCCGCAGGACTTGGGAAAGGCCCGGTATTCCTGCCGACTCTGAGGCGCGCAGCTGCGCGGGACCCCGAGCGTCACGGAGCGCTGCACCGCTCCACAAAATATTCAATATCTCCGAAAATATTATTTTTTCGACCTGGGTCCAACGGCATCTTAATCTTAAATGTATTTTAGATTTTTCTAGATGGTTTTCAAAAAATCGATTTTTTTAAGCCGTCACAGTGGTGTTGTCCCTTAAAACGATCACCATAGGTGCCAAAAGCTTGCCACTCGCAGAAACCAAAGGCTGTATAGTATAACTGTGTGTTGTTGATGTTTTCGATTGCACGACTGTCTCAACGGATTTCTGCCCTTCTTTCGACAATGTGCGGCCTGTATGTAGCTCTAAATTGAATCCACTCTGATCAGGATCAAATGTGTTTTCAGCCCCAACGTTGGCTATGTTGACTTTCACCATTTCTATAAATTCGATAGCTTTATTTTGAAGTATATCAGCGTTTAATAATTGTTGTTTTGTTACATATTTAGTAATCTTCCGTGACACAATTCCATCCTGGTTTTTGAATGTCCTTAGCCAAGAAGCGGATGCTTGGAAATTTACGGCTGGTATTTCTACAATTTCTCGTGCACGTAAGGCCCATCGTCGAAGATCTATATCATGGACAGGCAGCCTTCTGTCCAAAGCATCATTAAAATTGTTTAACGTGTAGTGAGCTATCTTTGTTAACTTTTCTTTGTAGGTGCCACCCTTATTTATATTATGGGCCCACCGGCGCAACTGCAGCTCTGATTTCACCTTTTTGAATTTCGTTTGAACAGATGATAACTTTCTATTCCCATTTGCCCCGGATCTCCAGTAATCTACAGCTCTTGTCTTGTATTCGTAACTCAATTCTTCTATATCTTGGGTACATACATTTTCATCAATTTTTGGATCTAGGTATCGTTGTCCGTGCCAATCTCCTTCACTGTCATCTTCTATTACGGCTGCTTCATGAATTTCATTTGGTGACAGAAAATCCAAACCAGTTTCGACTTCCATTTTCATAGGTTGATCCATCGCTTCAATGATCATGTTTTCTAGATCCTTACTGAACTGTTCTTCCTGTTTGGTGATTGAAGTGCGAGGCAAATTCATAGCACTTATCGCTATGGATAGAAGTTGAATAACATTCACCGGATTAACGTACATTTTTATTTGTATTTCGAACACAAAATGTATGGCTGGCTTTTCCGTCGTAACTGCAGCAATAATGATCGTTGGTGAATTTATATGACTTGAAACCCAATTGATAAATACACACGAAAAAAACAACGACGACACACGCTATTACCAGAACTGCTATTAATTTTTAATTAGGCGATTTCAAGTTTATCATGAGAGCCGCTCTTTGCACCGTAGTCGCTCTTTGCGAAGATTTCTTTCCTTCATTCATTGGTTCCGCTGTTTGTGAAATTAAAGTTAAAGATAAAGATTAAATTATGCTGCGTTATAAGCTGATAAAAATGTTTGCATGATTCTGTTCATAAGTTGCAGCAGCAACTCAAAAACGCTGTAACCTCTGCAGATAATGCCTTCGATACGATGAGCGGAGTGGAATTTCTTCGTAAATATACAATTGTAATCCAGTTGCTTTCCGAAGCACGAAGTCAGTCCGTGATTGCGAGCCTTGCTTCTGCCCATATGAGTGGGAAACTGAGGAGTGATTTTTCCCAAGTAATTCACGAATTATTTCAATGAACAACACGCCATTTGTTGCTGTACTCATCATTATCATCATGAACGTCTAGTAGTCGAAAAATACAACATTTTTTCCATTCGAACTTTATTTTTATTTCGACAATGAGAAAATGTGTATCGACTGTTTTGACTGATTGTACTTTCTTTGTAACCCATTTTTATTTCTAGAAATGTTCGTCCATGCCGCACGGTAAGAACTTTGAACGTTTGCCTTTCGAGAGAGGGACCGTTGGGGGGGGGGGGGGGGCGGCTGGAATGTTACAAATATGCAATTGCCTCATAACACGAACATATATTGACGTGAATTTAGACCGAAATTCCAAACGACTAGCTGATTATACGATGCTCTCGGCAAAAAAATCGACGGGCAGTTTCAACCCCTTAATTGTGAGATATCGGACAAAGAAAAAATCCGTATCCGCACTTTTCCATTCTCTACATGTATGCAAATTTACATCCCAATCGATTAAAAATTCTCGGAGATACGCTTGAAAAAATTGCATTTTTGCAATAAACAATATGAAATTTGTTGCTATCTGCATCGTTCTCATCTCCAATGTATAGTAAACGAAAAAATAAACATTGTTGCCATTTGAAGTTTTTTCATATCTCGTACCGTTAAAACGTTATCGACGAAAAACGAAAAACACCCTAATTTTCAAGGGTGCTTTTCAACCCTTAAAAATCGGGTTCCGCCGATATAAAAAAATACGTGTCGCCTATTTTTACCCATTCTACAAGCATGTCAAATTATATCCTATTTATTGAGTCGTTGAATATAGACTTTGACGACATGGATGTCTCAAGTAAATTAGATGGAATTTCTACCCTACGATGTGAAAAGCATGAAAACAATTGTGCTTTACAAAATGTATTTAAAATCTTGAATTGGTGGCTGAATCATAAAGATTCGTGCAAATAAAAGAACTGTAACATTATGTACTTTTTATTCTCCTCACCCCGTACTTAGTTATGTGAGCATCATGTGCTATCGGATTGTGCAATTGAATACATTGTGTGGCATGATTTTTTTGAAACTCACGGTCACAAAGAACTCTCCGAAAAGCTACCGATCAATTCAGTTCCCGTATGGTTTAGTCTCTCCGATTCGCCTCGGCTACAGTTCCGATTACGTGCTACCGATATTGAGATTATGATTTCGTTGGGTTTTTTGGGTTTTCGGGCGTTTTCATCCGTCGAGGGGAGTATGGCTCAACGTATCGGGCTGCCCGACGGAGGTCGCCGTGAATTGGCGGAGGTCCGAGCGCCATACCGGCGCCCCATCGATAAGGTGCATGTACGCTGGAGAACGGGCGGAGGTTAAGGGTACGGGCGAAGGATCGTGGAACCCATTCGTGCCGATTTTGGTGTTGAGGCCCTGTTTTCGCTGTGCACCAGGGGATGCGATCTTGGGCGATCTCCATACTATACCGCGGGAATATTTCCCGACACGCTACCGATAGCGTATAGAGGAGATTCGCGTTAAAGGGCAGAAGTTACCGGTTAAGGGATTTGACGTTTCGATCGCGATTTCGCGAAAAGGTCTCGAAGCAACAGTCTGCCTCGAGCTGCCATTCCGGCAACTTGACTTTGATCTCGCGCTCCCGTGTTGACATTTTCTCTGTCGACACGCTCGGTTTCGTTCCCGATCGCGCTACGTAAGCGCGCGTTATCGAGCACGTTTCGGTACGTTTTCGTGAAACGTGTGTGTGTGTTAACGTGATTGAGGAATTCTCGCACGAGATTCCTTCACCGAGCCTGAGGATTATCAGTGCATTTTTTGTGAGTTCTCGAATGTCTGATTATAAGAATTCGTTCCCGTGTAATTCTTGCCAACCAAGTAACAAACAATTAGTTTGTGTTTCCGCAGAGAGCGTTCCGATACTCCCTATCTGTCGGAATCAGATCCCGACCCTCTCTACCACACTTTGCAGCCTGAGCACCCGTGCATTGCCGTGACCGTCCGCTCACGCTCATGTACCCAGGTCCGGTTTTCCAGTTCCGGGACGCCCAAAAACTGGACCGTTCCACTTTCAACCCGCGTTTTTGTTTATTTTATTTTTGCGATTTCGTGGTGTGCCGTTTGGTGGGGATGGACGTAGATCCACCCATCCCCCAGGTCGGACCGGTCGCTAACCTTAGGCCGGCCGAAGGTGACGCGAGTGTTCTCCCGAGGATCGAAAGATCCGAAGGAAAATATTTGCGTCACAATTGTTACTTTCGAATGTGAAACTCATCTTTTTTTTGTATGGAATTTCATTGAAAATAAATTAATATAATCGCCCATGATGATCGAAGACATTCATCAATATACGTTCGATAGATGTTCGTGAGCCATTTGTTGGAATTTTCTGAGGCATTCGAAAATTTTCGACAGTCGTTCGTGAGACGTTCCAGAAACTTCCGAAGACATTCATAAACGTTCGAAAACATTCAAGAGACGTTCGAAAACATTCATAAGACGTTTGACGAAATGCATGAAGGGTTCAAAGAGTTTCACGAGACTTTCGACGACGTTCATAAGACGTTTGAAGATGTTCGTGAGATGTTCAAGAGACGTTCGAAAATGTTCATAAGGAGTTTGGAGACATTCATGAAAGGTTCGAAGACGTTCAGAGACTTTCGAAGACACTCAAGAGATCTTTGACGATATTCATAATACGTTTGAAGACATCGATGACGGGTTCGACGACATTTTAAAGACTTTCAAAGACATTCACAAAGGGTTTGAAGATGATCAAGAAACTTTCGAATACGTTCTAGAGACTTTCGACGACATTCATAATACGTTTGAAGACATTCATGAGGGGTTCGGAGACGCTTAAGAGACTTTCAAAGACATTCACGAGGGGTTCGAAGCCGTAAAAGAGACTTTCGACGACATTCACACTACGTTTGACGACATTCATGAGGGGTTGAAATACGCTTGGGAGACTTTCAAAGACATTCACGAGGGGTCTGAAGGCGTTCAAGAGGCTTTCGAAGACGTTCAAGAGGTCTCATGAACGTTGTAGAAAGTCTCTTGAAACTCGTTGAACCCCTCATACATGTCTTCAACGTGTTATGAATATTTTCGAACGTCTCTTGAATGTCTTCGAACGTCTTATGAATGTCTTCGCAAGTCTCTGGAACGTCTCACAAACGACTGTCGAAAATCTTCGAATGCCTCGCAAACTTCCAACAAACGGCTCACGAACTTCTATCGAACGTATACTGATGAATGTCTGCGATCATCATTGGGCGATTATATTAATTTATTTTTAATCAAATCCCATACAAAATAAAATTGAGTTTCACATTCGATAGTAAGAATGTATTCAGTTGCACAATCCGATATCAGATGATGCTGACATAACTAAATACGAGGTGCTCAGAATAAAAAGTACATAATGTTACATTTATTTTATTTGCACGAATCTTTATGATTCAGCCACCAATTAAAGATTTAAAATACACTTTGTAAGGCACAATTGTTTCTATGCTTTTCACAACGTAGAGTAGAACTTCCATCTAATTTACTTGAGACATCCACATCGTCAAAGTCTATATTCAACGACTCAATAAATAGCTCATTTGTCATATTTAGTATATCAGCTAGCCATTCTCGTTTTTCATGATCCTTAACATATACAATACGACACATGTCGTCTACCATTGAACCTTTAACTGCAGCTGTTATTAAACCTTCAGCCACGTTATATGGAACGTTTCCATAGGCCCACTTTAGACCATGATGATTGCGAATCAACCATGATGCTTCGTGTCTCTCAGAATTTGCTGATCTATACAATTTTACGGATAATGTCGGTCAATGGACAATATTCTACGACACGATCGTATAAGGTTAAAACAATATGCAGTTGTATTCGGTGGTGAATGTTTTTGCATTCGAACTCTATTCAATCATTAACCGTGAGAGAGCCGTTACATTAAGATTGGCAATGGTTAGCAAAGAACGATCACTATTGTAGTCCTAATGGTATTTTCGAATACGAGAGTACATATTGAACAAAATGCCGATACTTTTTTTAAAGTCCAAGTTCGAGTCATCTTGGGAAAATAATGCTGAATTGAGATAAAGTTTAACACTTGTGAGTTTGCAGTCGGTGAATAATATAATGTCCTTTGCCATAGATTATCTTTTTTGACCAGTCTGCGCCGCACCAATTACATATTTTGGTTTCTCTAGTTGGGAGGCAGCTTTCACGGTCCATGAATGTTTCGTTGTGCTTTGAAGCGGTGGACCGTCGTATAGATCCCAAGAGCGAAAACTCATATTCAAGTATCGCCCACTTTCCAATGTTCGAAGTAATGATAATTTATTGATCTCATCTAATATTATGTGGGGCATACGCCATTGTATCTTGAGAAATTCAACTTCTACCTCTATTGGTTGATGATGACGCAATACACAATTATTGCCATAGCGTGAACGTATTAGAATTAACTCATGACGAGCATTTATTTTCGTAGTAAATGTATTTTATGCATACCACTAGGTTTTCCAGTTCTGCCACAAACCATGATATCGAATCATCGCTGTGATGTGATCGATACTATGATAGCGATTCGTCATATGAAAAAGACATATAGTAATCAATACTAAATATTAGGAGTACAACTTTGCAGTGACCGTTTTACTTAGAGAGCCACTGCGGCCGAAGTAGTGGCCCTAGCTCAATAAAAAAGTGGCATTTTAAACTAGAGGCTCTGCCAATGTAAACAATTTAAAAAAGCTAACGGATACGTGTATGCATTATAAAGTTATAGGCACTCAAACATGGCAACCTACGAAATGAATTCTCAGCATTTGCGGGAGGTTATGATTTACTTCTTCAACATCAAGAAATCTGCGGCTGAGGCCCACCGTTTGCTTGTAGATGCTTACGGGGAGGATTCTATTAGTGAGAAAACGTGTCGGCGGTGGTTTCAACGCTTCAAAAGTGGAGATTTTGAGGTCGAGAACAAGCATGGTGGCGGAAGGCAGAAAGTTTTTGAAGACGCAGAATTGGAGACCTTGCTGGACCAGGATTCATGCCAAGCTCAAGAGGAACTCGCCAAGACGTTAGGAGTAACCCAGCAAGCAGTTTCAAAACGTCTCCGGGATATGGGTATGATCCAGCTGCTGAACAACTGCTCCAAAGACAACAAAGGAAGGGATTTTTGCACCGGATTGTGACTGGAGATGAAAAGTGGGTTCACTACGATAATCCTAAACGCCGAAAATCATGGGGACTGCCTCGTCATATTCCGTCATCGACGCCCAAACCGAATATTCACGGATCCAAAGTGATGCTGTGTATCTGGTGGGACCAGCTGGGCGTTGTGTACTATGAGCTGCTCAAACCATCCGAAACCATCACAGGGGAACTCTACCGATGTCAGTTGATGCGCTTGAGTAAGGCACTCAAAGAAAAACGGCCACAATTCAACGAAAGACATGACAAGGTGATACTGCAGCATGACAATGCCCGACCCCATGTTGCAAATGTCGTGAAAAAGTACTTGGAAACGCTGAAATGGGAGGTTTTATCCCACCCGCCGTACTCTCCAGACATTGCCCCTTCCGACTATCACTTGTTCCGGTCAATGGCACACGATTTGGCTGACCAGCACTTCGGTACTTACGAAGAAGTCAAAAATTGGGTCGATTCCTGGATTGCCTCCAAGGACCAAGACTTTTATCGACGCGGGATTCGAATGCTACCTGAAAGATGGGCCGAGGTCGTAGCTAGCGACGGGCAGTACTTTGATTAAAAAATATGTAGCCACTTTTTTATAATAAAGCCTTAAACTTTTGAAAAAAACGGTCACTGCAAAGTTGTACTCCTTATACTTCATGATATTGATACATATCTTCTGCTATGTTCTTCTCGTCAGTCTTTGCACACTCTCATCTACCTTCTATAATTAGTCAAAAACACTCCAAATAGGCATTTACAATGAATGGATGTCGTGCTTTCCGACTGGAGTTGATGATTTGAAGCCACTTATTGATATCATTTGATAGTCGGATGGTGCAGTTGCTTTATTGCTCCACAATCGACCTCATGTGATTGCAGTTTATCCTCTGATCTAAAGTAATGCAAATACCTGCGGCATAATGGATTGTTGTTTAATTTGTCTAGCTCATATAATGATGTAGTAATTATGTGAACTTCACACACTGATGGCATATCTTTTTTGTTTAATGGCTGCCTCTTTTTAGTTCTGTACTCACGAGGCTTGACAGGTTCTTGATCTATGCGAAATGTCATACATTGTTATCCTCGGTATCTTGTATGTATAGCAAATTCATATGCTTTTCTTCTCTTTATGTTGAGCCACGCGTATCGGAGCAATGTCTTCTTTGGTGGTATACACATTGATGGATAAATTGTATTGTTGCATTTTTTTTTAATTTGGCCTATAGTCACTGGGAATCCAATATTCGATAGATTCAATACCGTTAAATAATGCATGTAAGAAGATCCGTGGTCACTGTTTCGTTCAGCTGGGTATAAAACTGTGACTGTCACCCATGCGAAACGTGTATTATCTCTTGATTGCACATTAATCGCAGCGCTCATAATCAATATCTTCCGTGGCAATGAGATATAACATTCAACGCGTATTGATTTATACTTATTTACATTTATTGTAAGATTACGTACTTTTTGTAAAGCTCAACCACTTCCACGTTGTTGAAATTCATCGAGCAGGGGTTGAAGTATAGACCATCACGCGGTCAAGTCGATTTCTCGCCAAATTAACCCACCACCGCTGTGTCCTGCACCCATGCATATAAAATGCTTGTACATGGAATACTGCAATCCTTCCAAATGCGATATTTGGACTATCAATGACTATTGATGTTTAGTTGATAATCGTTCGCGCTTAATTCGGCTTTGCGTTTTCAGTACTTCGATGAACTCGTCGATTTGTTGCTCCCACACAGCAACGTCTTCGATCGCACTTAAGAGCGTGGCTTGGTTGTGCATGATTTGTTCCGATGGCTCATTGTTGTTCTCTATATTAACGAGTTGAAAAGTCTTCCCAGAGAGATTATGTTAACTCACTGCTTCATTCAAAGTGTGGCCAGTTTTGAGCGCTGTCGATTATTAAAAATGGTCTCCTATCCGAAAATATTTTCGTCGTTCCCTCCTAGCACGGAAAATGTAATAGAATCACCTCCACCAAAGTTTTCTAAATATCGCGTTGATATCGACTACCGCGGAAAGCATGAAAAATAAATACATACAAAGAACGAGCCGGTCGGGGTTCAACGGGAGCAAAAAAATTATTTTGTGAGTATTCCAGACCTCGAATCCATCGGTGCTCAAATGGTGCATGCAACGGGATCAGCGGTCGAAGCCTAAAAAAATGCTCTGGCCATAGATCCCTAAAGTTTATCGTTTTTGTAATAAATACCTCGTTTTCGTATATGTGTTTTGGATATCCAAGACATTACTTGAGCGGAGTGTAAAAAAAATATTCCCCATGCTCGAAGGGTGGCTTCGAACGTCAGCAAAGAAAAAATAAAGCCTTAACCATGTGGCTGATTTGGTCAGAACTGTATAGGCTCAAGTGTCACTTGAATAGGTTTGATATCGCTCTGCGAAGAGCCCTATGATTCTTGACAGGCTGGACTTCATACATACTGGAACACTTGGCAATATATATATATACATGTTTTCCTTCAGGGATGCAAACCAGATCTCGGTATAATTATTAAAAAATCCATATTTTTTTTCGCATAATTGTCTTCACACTATGGTTGTTGTACATTTTTTGTGGGCTTTCAAGTGTGAGCGTACACAACGATCACTCTCATGTTGCATATGTGAAGCGATAGGTCGTGAAGGTATAGGACACAGGCGATCGCACTAAGAAAAAACAGTTTCACAACTTAAAGAGAAATATTTTGCCGTCTTCATCTTCGATTGATTATATCAGAAGGCTGATAGCGTTGCCTTTCAGTTAAGGGGCCAGTCCACTTTGAAAATTTCGAAAAATCCAAAGCAAGCAAGACTTGAAGAATTCGACGATGATGAGCAATCAGATGGGATTTTGTACGGTGCAGAAATTGCTGATTGAGTTTCGGTAAGAGTTTTTCATAGTATAAAGTTCAAACGCGTTTTTGTCGCACCAACGTTTTCAAAATCTAGCTCCATCGTATCTCTAAAACTAATAAACCGATTCTCTTGAAAATTGAACCACATACTGTAAACATAATTCGCAACAAGATGACCCTCGATGGTTTTAAAATTTTGACTTTTACTCTTTTTTGCGAAAAACTGCGAAAAACGCGTTTTTAAAATATTTTTTTCGTTTTTCATCTACTATTTTTTATTTTTTGGTAAAACTTTATATCCGAGGGTCATGTAGTAGCTTGTGTCATACTGAATCTAATGGACTTTGATTTTTTTGTTTCATACAAGCCGTTGCCGAGTTGTGATGGAGCTACCTAGCCCACCTATTTTTGAGGCGAATTACATTTTTTTTTAAATATATTTCAAGACTTTATTTATCAAGCCCGACAACTTTTATATTCATATATTTTATAAAATCCTCAAGAAAAATCGCGAAAATAGCCTTTTTTCGTAGCTCCAAAGTGGACTGGCCCCTTAAGATGCTCTTTATAATAAGCCAGCTCAGTTTACTTGGAAGGTTTTTTTCACAAGTCCCAACTAATGTTGAAAAGGTAAACTATTTACATATCCTGTTGACCATCCCCCACCCTACTATAACCCTATGAGGATCAAAAAATCGATATCTGAAGAAGGATCGGAACAGCAGTTTTCGCTATTCCAGTCTCCACCCTCCAAGGGTGTCATTGTGAAAGAGTCGGAAACGGAAAAATAAGTGAAGAAAAATGTCGAACCAAATCGAAGTGATCGACTTCGTCGATGATGACATGGAGGTGGTGGTGAATATCGCTGATGACGACGCAGTGCAAGTTTGGGTTGACAAAGAAGAAGTTATTAATATCGCCGATGATGACGATGATGAGTATGGTAAAATTGAAGTTCTTGCATTTCAATATGTTGAAAATATGATTATGTTTAATAGATTAATAAGATGCATGATTTTTTATGTTCCAGAATAACTGTTCCGTTGCGGATATTGAAAATAAAATAATTTAAAAAATGAAAAAAAAAAACAGGCAACACACACAAGCACACCAAATATTTTATGTATAGTATATACTATGTAAAGTCAATGTTTAATTGAATTATTAAAAAACTATTGTTTTATTGTCATTTAATTCGAAGCATTGTTTTAACCCCCTCCCCCTTCCTGCACGCAAACACCCACCCACCCACACACACACACACACACACGCACGCACGGAAACCGACTAATCCCGAAGGTGGAGATATGGGTGAACCATCCACACGAGGAGCTCAACTATTATCTCACCCGAGTGATCTTAGGACACGGCTGTTTTCGGGCTTATCTCTATAAGTTTAATTATGAAGATTCCCCGGACTGCCCAGCATGTCTGGCAGTCGAGGATAACCCTGAACATGCATTGTTCCAATGCCCACGTTTCAGTGCCTCCCGCGCGATAGTCGAAGATCAGCTGGAGACACGCATCACCCCGGACAACCTGGTGGAGTTGATGCTGAAGTCAGCAGACGCATGGACAGCGGTATCGGCTTATGCTGCTTCAGTAATGAAGGAGTTGTGACGTGCAGAAAGCGCGAGGAAGAAGACGACGCCGGAAGACCAGGCAGTCATAGATGAAATACGTGACACGAACCCCTAAACCACTCATACCATCTCGAGTGGAACGGGGGATGTAAGGTCGTCCGACAACACTGCAGGAAGAGCTACGGCTAAGGCCTCTCCTGCGATACCTGCGGTCGTTCCGCGGGAGAATTTGTACGGCCGCAGAGGAACGGGGGTTTTTAGTCGGTGCAAGCCCGACACACGTCAATTATTTGCTACGGTGCGGAGGCATTTTCCCACTCAACCGTTCGCAAAAAACACACGCACACACACACACACACACACACACACACACACACACACACCCACACACGCACGCACGCACGCACGCACGCACGCACACACACACACACAGACCACATGGGGAGTCTGAAACCCCTACGTGGCGCGTCCCCAGGCGGCGGATAGGGGGAAGCCCTCGTATATAAATATAGACATAGATGTACAAATATCTATATAGATATAGATATACATATAGAGATATCTATCTGGATATAGATATGGATATTGAAATGTCTATATAGATATACAGGGCAGGAGGCAATTAAAATACCTCCCGTGGACCAACAGACACGGGGAACAAACCTCGATACCAAATGATTATGGGCAGTCCAATAAAGGATATACCGATTAGGGTGCAGGGGCACGGAACCCCAGTACCGGCGCCTTCAGGGAGTGACCAAGCGGGCTCCCGGGCGTCGCCATCGAACAACCGCAGTACCACGGAGGTGGGCCACTTGGCCTCCATGGCGCATAATGTTTCAAGTGAAGAAAAGGAAGAGACAGGTGGAAACCAAAAGGAGATTTTGAAGTTGGTGGAGAGGCACGGAAAGACGCTGGAGAGCCTAGCCTCTTTTATCCAGCAGAAGAAAAACCTCCACAAGGAGATCCAGCGGTGGGTTCCTATACTTACCAGTACTTGGAGGGGTATAGTGGACCTGGTAACGTGGAGTGCAAAGCCACAGGCGGCAACGTTGACTGGAGGAACGCAAACCACGCCGACCATAAGCCAAGCGAAATCGACTCTCCCTCACAAGGAGAGCAACGATGAAGGCATGGACGTGGGCGGTACCTCGACGCAAGTAAGCAAGGCGAAGAGGAAAAAGAGGGTTACACCAACGTCGACCGACGGAAAGGAGCCGAAGGAGAAGCAGCTGGTGGAGCCATTGGCTGGTCAATCCGGGGATAAGGGCGAGAGATCGGAGCAGAAGTGGCAGACTGTGCGAAAGAAGAAAAGATCGCACAAGATATCCGAGAAGCAGCCTCAGAAGAAGGCGCAGAAACCTCGCGAACGGCCGACTCTGCCCAACGCTCTCGTCATCCACAAAAAGGGTGACTTGAGCTATGCGGAGATCCTGAGTCGTATAAAGAAGGATCCGGCGCTCAAGGATGCCGGTGAATGCGTCCAAAAGGTACGCAGAACGAACGCGGGAGATCTGCTGATCGTTCTGAATAAGGAGAGCTCAGCCAAAGCACCGGAATTGCGAAACCAATTCGAAGGTGTTCTTGGTGAATCAGCAACGGTCCAGAGTAAAGTCCAGGAAGTTGATCTGGAGATCAAGGACCTGGAAGAGGACGCGACGAAGGAGGAGATATCGGCGGCCCTGCAGAGAGTCTTGGAACCGGACTATTCCGTCACGGAATACTCTCTTAAGTCTCTGCGTAAAGCATATGGCAGAACTCAGACCGCGGTAATACGACTCATGGTGCCTGCTGCCCGGAAACTTCTGGCTACAGGAATCATCCGAGTCGGCTGGTGTAGTTGCAGAATCCGAGAGGTGGTGAGACCACTAAAGTGTTTCAAGTGCTGGAAATTTGGACACTTATCACGGAACTGCAAGAGCAACGTCGACCGGGCTAAAGACTGCATCAAGTGCGGTAACACTGGCCACAAAGTTGCCGAATGCACAGCAAGCGCAAAGTGTGTCATATGTGCAGAAGCGGGAGATGGGGCACCCACAGCCCACATCGCAGGTAGCAACCGGTGTCCAGCGTATACGCGGGCTCTCCAGGCTCTCCAGGCACTCCAAAAACGATGCAAATGAGAGTACTCCAGCTGAACCTCAACCATTGTGAAGCAGCACAGGACCTGCTCATGCAGACTGTGCGCGTGCTGAAGCCTGACTTGGCGATACTCTCGGAACCATATAGACATCTAGACACGCAACCTTGGGAATCTGACGCAAGTGGGAAGGCCGCAATTTGGTCCTGCGGAAAACTTCCATTTCAGGATCTTGCGAGTCGGATGGAAACTGGTTTTGTGAGAATAAAAGCCAAAGGAGTTCATTTCTACAGTTGTTACGCACCGCCTAGTCTGACGACTTATGAGTTTGAGAATTTTCTCGACAACTTAGTCGCAGACGCTAAACAACGCTTCCCGGTAGCCATAGCCGGAGATTACAACGCGTGGGCTGTGGAATGGGGTAGTAAAGTGACGAACAGGAAGGGCCAAGCTCTGCTTGAGGCTATGTCCTTATTGGATGTAGTACTACTTAATGCAGGTACAAAGCCCACTTTTGTTAAAGGTGACGCCTCCTCTATAGTGGACCTCACTTTTGTGAGTAGTAGCCTGGCAAGAGGAAACCAGTGCCACTGGGTAGTCAGTGATATCTACACTCACAGTGATCATCAAGCGATTCTCTGGGAGATTCGCGGTGACTTCAGCGGAACAGCGAAGGCACCGAAGACAAACGGGAAGGGCTGGAAAGCGAAAATGTTTGACGCGGACTTGTTTCGTGAAACTTTTGACACCAGCCCCCTCGCAGTGGAAAGTGCAACCGAGAAGGTCGAAGTGGTCATGCAGAGGGTCACCGAAGCATGCGATGCCACAATGCCACGGAAACGTAATGTCGACTTCCGACCGGCGGTACACTGGTGGAGCGAACAAATTGCCGGCCTCCGAAGGGAGTGTCATCGAACTCGCCACCTAGCGCAACGAGCTCGAGGCAAACGCTCGTTCCCCGATTTGGAAGAACAGCACAGGAAGGCGCGCTTGAAGCTTAAAAAGGCTATCAAGCAGAGTAAAGCGGAAAGCTGGGGCGAACTGCTCAGCGAGGTGGAAGATGCTCCCTGGGGCAGGCCGTACAAAGTCGTAATGACTCGGCTGAAAAGCCAGCCAATGCCATCGCCTGTGGACGCAGCCCTGCTGGAAAAGATTGTTTCACATCTGTTCCCTGAGCAACCCGAGGAGGACTACCAACTCGAGGAGGACGTCGATGAGGTCATCCCAGTCATTACTGAAGAAGAGCTTCTTACGGCAAATGCCAGGGTGGGCAACAATAAAGCCCCCGGCATGGATGGGATACCCAACATCGCACTCAAGGCAGCAATCAAGTTGGCACCGGCAATATTCCTGGGCATGTACAATGCGTGTCTCAAGGAAGGAATCTTCCCGGACAAGTGGAAGTGGCAGAAGCTAGTGCTCCTCCCTAAAGGGAAGAAGCCACCGGACGAACCTTCATCCTATCGTCCGCTCTGTATGCTGGATACCGCCGGAAAGATCTTCGAGCGCATCATCCATAACAGGATTGAGAAAGTCGTGGACCCTCTACTGGCGGAAGGCCAGTTTGGCTTCAGAAAGGAGCGCTCTACTCTGGATGCCATTAACACAGTGGTGAAGCAGGCGCAGGAGTCGACTGCGGGGAAACGATGGGCAAGAGGGTCCAAGAAGTACTGCGCAGTTGTCGCTCTCGACGTCAAAAACGCTTTCAACTCGGCGATATGGAAGTGTATCATGGATGCCCTAAAAACATTAGGTGTACCATGGTACCTACGGAGAATAGTGGCGAGTTACCTATGTAATAGGTGGCTCATGTACGACACAGAGGATGGACCAAAGACGTATAGGGTGACTGGAGGAGTTCCTCAGGGCTCTGTACTTGGACCGCTTCTGTGGATCATCATGTACAATGATCTGCTGCTATTAAAATTGCCGAAAGGAGTGTCCATCGTAGCGTTCGCAGATGACGCGGCGCTGATTGTCATCGCCAAATTCCTGGAGCAAATCACCGCACTCTTCGGCGAAGCTTTCGCCAAGATAAAGGAATGGATGTCTTCTGTTGGACTGCATCTTGCAGCCCACAAAACAGAAGTACTCCTCGTATCCAGCAGGAAGGTGATGGAAACGGTGACGCTCAGGGTTGGAAACTCCGAAATCACATCCCAACCGTTCATTCGGTACCTGGGTGTGATTCTCGACGCGAGGCTGAACTTCAAAGAGCAAACCGAGCAGATGAGCAGAAAGGCCGCTGGGGTGGCTACCACACTGGCGCGACTCATGCCTAATGTTGGTGGCCCCAGACAGAAGAGGAGGAAACTGCTGTCATCAGTGACGACCTCAGTGCTCACCTATGGCATACCCATATGGGCTGACGCACTGAAAATCCAGGAGTACCGCAGGAAGGCTGCAGCAACGTATCGCGTCAGCGCCTTGAGGGTTGCCTGTGCGTTTCGCACTGTCTCCGAGGACGCTATCAACGTTATCGCGGGAATGCTGCCCATTGAGGTGCTTGCCGAGGAGCGTAGATCGATGTACCAGCAGAAGGGAGCTAGAAACCCCAGTTATGCAAGGACAGAAGCGAGAGCAACCAGTCTCAACCAGTGGCAGACGATGTGGGATGCTTCTCCCAAGGGAAGGTGGACACATCGACTAATCCCGAAGGTGGAGATATGGGTGAACCGTCTACACGGGGAGCTCAACTATTATCTCACTCAAGTGATCTCAGGACACGGCTGTTTTCGGGCTTATCTCTATAAGTTTAACTATGAAGATTCCCCGGACTGCCCAGCATGTGTAGCAGTCGAGGAAAACGCTGAACATGCATTGTTCCAATGCCCACGTTTTAGTGCCTCCCGCGCGATAGTCGAGGATCAGCTGGAAACACGCATCACCCCGGATAACCTGGTTGAGTTGATGCTGAAGTCAGCAGAAGCATGGACAGCGGTATCGGCTTATGCTGCCGCAGTGATGAAGGAGTTGCGACGTGCAGAACGTGCGAGGAAGAAGACGACGCCGGAAGACCAGGCAGTCATAGATTAAATCAGCGACACGAACCCCTCAACCACTCATAACATCTAGAGTGGAACGGGGGATGTAAGGTCGTCTGACAACACTGCAGGAAGAGCTACGGCTAAGGCCTCTCCCGCGATGTAATACCTAGCGGTCGTCCCGCGGGAGAATTTGTAAGGCCACAGAGGAATGGGGGTTTTTAGTCGGTGCAAGCCCGACACACGGCAATTATTTGCTACGGTGCGGAGGCATTTTCCCGCTAAACCTCTTTAAAAAAAAAAAAAAAAAAAAAAAAAACACACACACACACACACACACATGCCAAGGATCGGACTCCACATGCGATTGCGGGTGACTTCAATGCCTGGGCACTGGACTGGGGCAGTAAAAAGACGGACAAAAGAGGTCAGGCACTCTTGGAAGCACTGTCCGTACTGAACCTAGTTCTGCTCAACGATGGCAAGGTACCAACGTACTGCAAGGGAGATGCCTCCTCGATGATAGACCTCACCTTCGTCAGTGGTGGACTCGCTAACGGCGGTACACGCTGGCAGGTATCGGGGATCTATACACATAGTGACCATTGCGCCATCACATGGGAAGTGTCGAGGCGCAAGCGACGGACGTTAGGTGGTTCCAAGGTCCTCGGCTGGAAAACAAACATGTTCGATATAGACGTGTTTCGCGAGGTCTTGGACGGCAGTGAAATGGAAACCGACAACCAAAACGCAGAGTCTAAAGCCCAAGAACTGATGAAAAGGGTAGCAAGGGCCTGTGATGCTACGATGCCGAGAAGGCGGAAAGGAAACCATCACCCCCCTATGTATTGGTGAAACGATACGATTGCTGGGCTACGACGCGAAACCAACCGAACGAGGATGCTAGCCCAAAGAGCTAGGGGCAAGGATTCGCACCAAGCACTGGAGGCGAAGCACAAGGCGACACGAACTGCGCTCGCTAAGGCAATCAAGCGGAGCAAAAGGCAAAGCTGGATCGAGCTACTCGGTGAAGTCGAAGGTGATCCCTGGGGCAGACCTTACAATGTCGTCATGACCTGCCTGAAAGGGCAGCCAAGTCAACAACCTACCTGCCCAGACCAACTTAGGAAGATAGTGTCAACTCTCTTCCCCCAACAAGAGGAACTCAACTATCAAGTGGAAGTTGAGGACATTGAAGCTATCCCGCCTGTTACGCAAGAGGAGCTGCTCCGATCGTGCAGAAAGGTGGGCAATAAGAAGGCACCGGGAATGGATGGCATCCCGAACATCGCTATTAAAGCAGCCGTCAAGGAAGCTCCCGCATTGTTCATAGAAATGTACAATGCATGCCTCAGGGAAGGCAAATTTCCTGATCCATGGAAATGGCAGCGACTTGTTCTCTTGCCAAAGAGCAAAAAACCGCCGGACGATCCATCGTCATATCGTCCGTTGTGCATGTTGGACACCGCAGGAATAATCCTGGAGAGAATTGTCCACAATCGGGTAGAAGCCGATATCGGGAACTCCCTAGCAGTCAATCAGTACGGCTTCCGTAAGTCCAGATCGACGCTAGACGCGATAAGCCACGTGGTCACCACAGCGAGCCAAGCTATCTCCGGCACAAGATGGAAAGGGGGGGGCAAAGAAGTATTGCCTCGTGGTCGCCCTCGATATCAAAAACGCTTTTAATTCAGCCAGGTGGGGTAACATCTGCTCTGCGCTGGATAAGCTGAACGTGCCATCCTACCTGAAAAGGATAATAGGAAGCTACCTTGACAACAGGTTCCTGAAGTATGACACAGAAGATGGACCACGAGAGTACAAAATCACTGGGGGCGTACCTCAAGGCTCGGTGCTCGGTCCACTTCTGTGGAACATAATGTACGATGGCTTGTTGAAACTAATACCGCGACAAGGAGTAGAGATAGTCGCCTTTACCGATGACGCCGCAGTGGATATCGTTGCAAAATACCTGGAAGAAGCTAACAGGATGTTCGAAGAGACATACACGCAGATCCAGCACTGGATGGGTACAGCTGGCTTGAAACTAGCTGAGCACAAGACGGAGGCTGTGCTGATCACCAGCAGGAAGAAGATAGAGACGATAGAGCTGACTGTGGGACATCACACAATTACGTCACAGCCCAGTATAAAATACCTGGGTCTGATGATCGACGCACGACTCAGCTTCAAAGAGCACGTAGAGTACGTCGTTGGCAAGGCGGGAAAGGTTAGAGCCGCGTTAGCGCGACTGATGCCAAACATAGGCGGGCCGAGCGCGGCTTTTCCCTCACTCACTCTCATTCTTTCCTCATCGATCACACGGACCACACGCGTCGTCTCACGGGTTAATTAGTAAACGGGAAATTTCCTCATCGTATTTTTCGGGGCCATAGTTCCTCGGATCGTACAGTACTCGGGACGTAGTTACAATCATGTACGTCGGGCGATATTACTGCGTTACGGGCGGATCGTCGAGATCTCGGTCGATCCGATCCTTCTCCCGCGTGTCGGGACGCGTCTCACGGCGGCGGCCATTGTCCAACCTCGTTCGGGAAAGTTCTCATCAACGCTTTAAAACCGGGCTTTCCTCACATTTACCGGGCTTATTTTCCACACGTATACTGTATCTTTGTATGTATCTTTCTATATTGTTAATATACTTTTATATTATTTTTCTGTACATCAAGAACTTGGCGCCTTTTCTTTTTCCACCTACACCAGATCTTCCGGGTACTTCTCAAACAGGCATAAAGAAATTACCTTCAAAATGGTAACAAGTTATCCATCAAAAGGGTGCGTATTTGACCTAAATCGGATCATTCTAACTAAGCTAAATGAAGCCTTCAATTTCATGCAAAATATTGGATTTTTTTTTACTACACCTTATATGCATATCGAATATATCAAAACAAAGTTGTCGGCGAAAAAATCGTAAAAAAAATTACTAAATGCGGTTTTAAAGCGGACAAAGCCAACTCCATTTTGCTTTTTATTGTTATTGTTGCGATTTTTTTTGTACTCGGTACATGATTTTGAACATGCCGGTTTTTCACGATGTTCGCACTTTGTAAAATCGCGTGCTGGACTTAGAAAAATAGTAATTCACCATTTAGGGACAAGATCTCTGAACAGGACACCGTTAGCTTTAGTTTCGTTTTTTTTTTTCATTGCGATATTTTGTCGCATAGCTATGAATTTTTGTCTTGAAAAAAACGGCCGGTTTTCGAACAGCCGGCATCGAGTGGCGTAACTTGAAAACTATAAGGTTTGAAATATTGAGTCTAAGGAGTAAGAAGTTGTATTTTGTTATTTTGGAGTCACTAAATAAAAAATAAAATTATTTGTATAGCTATTGTTGGTTTCTTTATTGCCGTTACTTTAAAACAAAGATGCTGTAACAAAAATACCACGAGGAGAAAACGTACATGATTGAATTTTTAACATATACAAATTTTCACAGAATTTTTATTCTGGGATTTCTCTTCTTCAAACATCATTTGAATCTTCATACGTTTAACCAGACTAAGCTCACGTTTTTTTTGCCATTTTTTGAGACTCGCAAATATAATTTTCGCAGTTTGACGTAGAATTAATATTTTTCGCGTTAACGTTATTCGTACGAGTAATTTTCGCTGACTGACGATTTCACAAGAAATAACGCTAAAAATCGTGTTTACAGTAGTCACGCGTTGCATTGTTTCAAGTAATCATCGTCATACCCTCAAGTGTCATTGACCTCTAGTGGCCCGAAGCAAACTTTCATTACCGAGCATTACCTCAGAAGCAACAATGTAACGTGTAGCTCTTGTAAACACGATTTTTAGAGTTCTTTTTTATCACATCGTCAATCTGCGTAAATGGTTCGTACGAATAACGAAAGCGCGTAAAATATGAGTTTTACGTTAAACCGCGGAAATCATCTCCGTGAGTCTAAAAAAATGCCACAAAACGTGAGCTTGCATGGAGTTAAACGATTGAAAACTGACAGTCAGCCAAATTGGAGGATATCGAGAAGAACAAAGTAACCACACTTCGTGGTTACTTTGTTCGTAACAAAGTAACCACGTAATCGTACGTAGTTACAAAACGTAATCTCATTCGTACGACGTAGTTACAAAACGTAATCTCATTCGTACGACGTACAAATTCAATTATATACATTTTCTCCTTTTGATATTTTCATTAAAACATCTTCGTTTCAAAGTAACGGCAATGAATTAATGAGACAAATTGTCGACTATCAACAAACAAAAAAATAGCTTTACAGAGAAAATTTTGAAAAAAAATCTTTAAAAGATTCAGTGACTCTAAAAGAATCAAATTCAACATTTTGCTCCTCAGGCTGAATATTCCAAACCTTATCGTTTTCAAATAACGCGCCTCGATGCCGGCTTCTCGGAAACCTGCCGTTTTTTTCAATAAAAAACTAGATAAATGTGCGAAAAAAGATCGCAACATTTTTTTAAAAGACATTAAACCTAACGGTGTCTATTTCGAAGATCTTATCACTAAATGGCGAGATTACTATCCTTCAAAGACCAGTACGCGATTTTGCAATGTACGAAAATTGTGGAAAACCCGCATGTTCAAAATGACGTACCAGGTACGAAAAAAATCGCAAAATAAAGAGAAAAATGAAGCTGGCTTTGTCCGCTTCAAATCCTTGATTGGTAAATTTGTGTACGATTTATTTGCGCCGAGATAAATAGATGTTAGCGACCGACCTCAACGTAAGATTCCTACTACCGACATTTACCGACCAATTAGCCAAGACACGAACAAAAAAGAAGGTTAATTTCCGAGCTAAGTGTTAAACACGGGTCTCTTTATTTCTTTTTCGCGAGAGGGTAAGCATTGGAGGAAAGTATAAGGTACGTATTCGGAGTAGTCTTTAATATTTTGAGGAGGCTACAGAAAGCGCGCGCGCGCGCGCACGCACACACACACACACACACGCACGCACGCACGCACGCACACACACACACACACACACACACACACACACACACACACACACACACACACACACACACACACACACACACACACATATGTACATTAGGGTGGCCCTTAACATGGGTGAAAACAAAAATTGATCGCGCCGCCCTCTAAAACCGTTCCAAATAATAAAAAAAAATCTACGCGAAGCCCCAGCTATGTCCGTTAAGAGAAAGGCGTGCCTGTAAGCATGAGCGTTAATTTAAATATCAATTTTTCTTCATGATTGGAGAGATTTTGATTTTTTAAATCTAGTTTATATGTCAATTTTCTTTTAACTTTCCGAAGGTATTGTATATTGGTATTCAATATACAGATCAAATAATAAGGTCCTCCATATTAGATTTGATGAGCGTTCAGTCCTATTATTTTGGAACAATAGTTCGATTTAGCTGCTGTCGAACGTTTTTAATCACATCAAAATTAAACTTTAAATTTGCATCTTGTCAGAAAAATCTATTAAGTACGAAGAATATAAATTCACGATAAACCATTCACATCGAACTTCCGAATTGGCCAGAATTGTTTTTTTTTTTTTTCAATTTTGTTAGAAATATTCCTTGCGTGCTGAGATACAAACATATTAATATTTCACTGAGACCAGACTTCCAGTGCTGTGGATAAAAATGTATTTAAAAATTACTTTCGCAAAAATACATAGGGACATTTTAAACTTGGCATGATTTTAAACTTGGCGAGCTTGTTCGTTTTATTGAAAACAAAGAAATTATTTATTCGCACAAGTCATCCAATTGGTCGGAAAAAACATAATATTTAAAAAATGTACACATAAGATATCGATACTAGTTCGTTCAGTACGAATTTATTTATTTAAACCACAGAGGTATCGTAAAAGATTGCAAAATACAATAATTTTATTTATATCGCTCGGACTAAAAGTTTCGCATAACCGTCTTTTTTTTGCATCGGGGAATTTTTGCCGGTACTCGCTTACAATTTGAAGTATGCAATGCTTTTGAGTTTCGTTTTTTGTCAGAATATTATTATAGCTTTCGATTGAACAAACTGCCCTCTCTGCTACAACGCTAACAACTTTTAAATTTTTTACTACTTTTAAACCCTCTGCAAACTGTTTATCCTCAAACCACAAGGATGGATCCATTGTTAAAAATCCCCTATCGATGTTAAATCTATCGAAAAAATTCAGGGGTTGCGAAGTTACAAAGTAGTCCATCTCTTTGTCTAAAAAGTGATCGATGTTTTTCGGATTAATTTGGAATCGTTTCGAGCTCTTCTTATATGATGCTTCTTCGCTCGAATTTATTTCGAACAACATTTTGCGCTTCACATCAGACGATAATTTTTCATCGAAAAATGCAATCGCAGCTGATTCTGGACTAAGGTACCATAAATTATTTTTTTACTTGAGCAGTGTTACACGAGATACATCAGCGTCAACTGATTTATAATTATGAAGCTTTTTTAAAAATTGCAAATCGTGATTAAGAGCCTGAGGTGCAAGTGGAGCCGTGAACCAAGCCTTCACGTAGATTATTACGATGAAAATACATAATCCCAAAGTGCCTTCTCTTCGTTTTTGGTCAGTTTGAATACCTCGCGAAATAAATAGATTTTTATACAATATATCGCTTTGGACATCCATCGGGCATGATGGTATGCGCCTGAAAATCTAAATCTAAGACCGCAAGATGAAATAACACCCAGGAATATTTGCGTCAATTCTAGAAGTTCCTTATAATCGTCTCTTGGTTGCATATTTGTCAAAGTATCTTCAACGAAAGATTTAATACTTTCAACATTGTCAATCAATACTTTCTGTACATTTTCACTCTCTATTCCGCTCTTATATTTACTTTTATCCAGCTGGGGCCAGGTTTCTTGGAACCTCTTGATATGGGTTCCGGGCATGGATTATGAAGTTCCGGGCATTTTTTCCTCGAAGACACTTCTAAGAATTATTTCAAATATGTGGTGTCGCCAAGGTAGCAATAAAATATCTCGTTCCAACATTTGCTCTAAAATAACTGCTGCGCCAAGATTGGCCGACGTCGTATCACAGCACAAAGCCGTACTGCGTCGCAAAGCCCCCAATTCTCAAGAACTTCATAAATGGCTTTTGCTTGAGCTAGTCCTGTTCCATTAACTAGCTCGGGTATTCCTGACAGTTGGTCAACATCGCCATTGGTGATGACAATGGGTAGCCTATCCAATACTTCACGCTTCAACAAATTAGGAAGCATTTTTTCATCCCAATGTAGAACGACGGAATTTACGTCGATATTTTTAAGTAATGTCTTAATATTTTTTGCTTTCGTTTCCCGCAATTTTTGCCTATAACGCTGAATCGATGTTCTATTGATTATTAAAGAATCCAAATCATGACCTAATGATTGAGCTATAGCAGCAATCAGATGTACAGAATCTCTGTCGCTCAATTTACATTTGTCCAATGCTGCAACTAATTTTTCGTCTATGGAATTAATCATTCCACGCGGCTCTTTGGGTTGGATGGCCCAGTATTATCCTCAACCTCGATAGAAGAAGAGTCATCTACATCCTCTATGGAAATATTTGAATAAGTTCCAACGCTTCTTTGGCTGAGACTTTGAAGAGAAACGCTTTCCGAGCTTGTCTCTAATTCCACAAATCGATCTTGAAAATAAAATGAAAAATGAACGGATGGTAATTATTTACACTATTATTATTCGAACGAGACGTTAAACTGTCACTACTAATGTTGAGAAAACTTAAACAATAATTCTTTTTCAACGATGCTTCTTGTTAATCTCCGCGCTCCAATTACCTCTCTCTGCAATTTAGCTTTTTCTTCTGTATCATAGATGGTCTCGATGTCTCCAGTGAATCCGATTCGCAAATCTTTTCTCTAATTTATTAAAAAATGTTTTCCTCTCTCATCAATCATTTCGAGCACATTTCCGTGGGCAATATCGAATAGGCTATTGAACTGCGAGGTAAAATCTATTTCTCGTTCTTCGTTAAAACTCCGTCCATGATTTTTTTGTATCTTTCGCCAGTCTTCATGTAAGTTTTCCAATTTTGTTACACACCGATCCAACTTTTGTGACGGCAAACGAGCTTTTGCACAAAAAATCATCGCTTCGTTTGTCGTGAATGTTGAACTTTCACGTAGAGTTAATTTTAATTCTCGCAGGTTGAAGAACAACACTTTAAGAATCCTGACAGGGAGTACGTGTTGATGCCATGATTCAATTGCCTTTAACTTCGCACGAAAATAAGATACGGTAATCGATAAGATTTGTCACAAGACTTACACGTACACTGTTCTCCCGTCTCCGTATAACTTTGAAGGTTATAGCGTCCCAATAACCCAGCTGACGACACAACGGCGTGGATATCTTTTCTTTTCTTCTGTGTCGCCACCTCTTGGCGGCATGTATCACTATGACGGGGCTATCATTCGCTTTTTATGATCGACCGCCAAATTCAAAATTACAAATGAAGAAAACGTGGAAAGTATGTAGATTATTCTTAATACAAATATCTTTTTTTTTCATGAAGTAAAATGTTGATGCCTTTATTTATGTATGCATCAATTGAAGGAAATCGGCAAAGTGAATCAAATTTTAACGTATGAATCGTTGCTACGATGATGCAAAAAAAATTTCACATCAACATAAATTAAAAAAAATAAAGACACCAATTATGGCAAAATAAGGAATTTTATTAAAATTACAGAAATTTCATGCCTACAGGCACGTCTTCCTCATAACAGACATAGCTGGGGCTTCGCGTAGATTTTTTTTATTATTCGGAACCGTTTTGGAGGGCGACGCGAACAATTTTTTTTACCCATATTAAGGGTCACCCTAATATATATTGTGACGTGATTTTTTAAGACACGTCACAGAAAGGCTACCGATGATCAAGATATGCTCTCGATGCCCAGGTTGCGACCCATCCGTTAGTGTTAAGGGTCTCTTTTCTAGAATGTTTGTCTTGTTACGTTTGAGGTTTTGGGTTGTGTATTCGTTTTGGTTAGGTTGGCGTACGGAACTCGGTCGAGCGGCGTGTGGCTCAAGGTACCGAGCAATCCCGACCGAGAGATGCACCCAACGAGGCTTCTCGGGGAATTGGTGCACGCCGATATACCGGGTACTGCGGATGCACGCGCACGGGAGGAACGGCAGAGGGTGGCGGTTTCTCGCACCAGATCCCGGTTTGAGTTCTCGTTTCCGTTTCCGTTTCCGTGGTTAGAGAAAATATCCCCGTCACAATATATATATATATATATATACATACATACATACATACAGGGTGACTTTTATAAGGTGGGCATGGGTTTTGTAAGAGTCTTGCGCGGTGATTTTGCGACCGAAAAAAATATGATTTTCAATGGTTTTTCAAGCCCCCTATGAAAAAAAATATATCGTATTTTTGTCATGAATAGTATTTGCCAGAGAAAATAGCGTATTCTGGGAAAAAATGAAAATTCCATTTTGCGTGCAGGAGAATGAAGTTTACAAAATTCCGAATACGGAACACTCCCGAAAAACTTTATTTGTGCCCCCCGTCATGGAGAAAAAAATTATCAAACATACGATTTAAAGGTGATAGACCGGAATTTAATCAGTGGAACAAATGGGGCAAATCAGGCACGGGCGCGCTATAGGAAATGCTAGTCTGCTGACGTCACAGCTGCAACTTCCGAGTGTTTGGCTGTCACAGGAAGTTGGTTGAGACTCCTATGACACGCGGTCATACACAGGGATCTGAATGTGTCCCTATCCGAGAAATTTATTGAAAAGAATGTTAATTTCGAAAATGGTCCAGGATTCGCTATAACTTTCGGAATAAATAATGCTAGCAATACATTTTCAAGTAATTTGGCGTGGAATTAATATTTTTTACCAAATGCTACGAGTATTTTTGTTCTTTAATGTTGCATAAATTATCTGAACATTTTGTAGTTACATAATTTTAAGATAATTTATGAAACAGTAAAAAAACGAAAATACTCGTAGTATTTGGAAAAAAATCATAATTTCACGCCAAATTACTTTAAAATGTATTGTTAGGATTATTTATTCCAAATGTTGTAAGCAAATGGCATATGATTGAAAATATTATTTGCGGAGCATGAAATCCTCGACCATTTTCGAAATTAACATTATTTTCAAAAAAGTTCACAATCTATCGATTAAGTTCAATCGGTTATCTCAACCCTCAATCCGAGAAGGTATTTGAGGCACCTTAATCCCATGAGCCTGGGTCGTTTTCGTTTATGCACTACCAAACAAACAATTGTGGAAAATAGGGTTTTTTCTTTCTTATGTTTAATATCTTTTAAACATAAATATTAAGCAACATGCGAAGAAAATATTCTTGGGCAGGATGAAAACAACCCGGGTTCGCGAAATGCGGGTTGAAATTCTCTACCCAATCGGTCAGATTGGGTAAGGAAGTCTGACGGTGGTGCGAGAACGACGGTAGGAGCATTGTTTATTTAACAAAGATAAAATCGGTGCTCGGAATGGTTCTCGGGGCCTCGATAGGACATTCCCGATATTACTGCCCCGAATTCGTCTCCGATTCTATCTTACTTCCGGTCAGATTAGGAAAGGAAGTCTGACGATATTGCGAAAACGACGGCAGGAGCTTTGTTTATTTAACAAAGATGAAATCGGTGGTCAAAATGGTTCACGTGGCCTCGATCGGACATTCCCGATATTACTGCCCCGAATTCGTCTCCGATTTTATCTTACTTCCGATCAGATTGGGTCGAGAAGTCTGACGATGCCGCGAAAACGATGGTAGGAGCTTTGTATATTTAACAAAGATAAAATCGGTGCTCGGAATGGTTCTCGGGGCCTCGATCGGACATTCCCGATATTACTGCCCCGAATTCGTCTCCGATTGTATCATACTTCCGATCAGATTGGGTCGAGAAGTCTGACGATGCCGCGACAACGACGGTAGAAGCTTTGTTTATTTAACAAAGATAAAATCGGTGATCGGAATGGTTCTCGGGGCCTCGATCGAACATTCCCGATATTACTGCCCCGAATTCGTCTCCGATTTTATCTTACTGTCGGTCAGATTGGATAAGGAAGTCTGACGATGCTGCCAGAAAGACGGTAGGAGCATTGTTCGTTTAACAAATATAAAATCCGTACTCGGAAGGGTTCCCGGGGCCTCGATCGGACATTCCGAGCACCGATTTTATATTTGTTAAACGGACAATGCTCCTACCGTCGTTTTCGCAATGTCGTCAGACTTCTCGACCCAATCTGACCGGAAGTAAGATGAAATCGGAGACGAATTCGGGATAGTAATATCGGGAATGTCCGATCGAGACCCCGAGAACCATTCCGAGCACCGATTTTACCTTTGTTAAATAAACAATGCTTCTGTCGTCGTTCTCGCAGCATCGCCTGACATCTCGACCCAATCTGACTGGAAGTAAGATAAAATCGGAGAGGAATTCGGGGCAGTAATGTCAGGAATGTCCGATCGAGCCCCCGAGAACCATTCCGAGGACCGATTTTATCTTTGTTAAATAAACAAAGCTCTTACCGTCGTTCTCGCAGCATTGTCAGACTTCCTTATGCAACCTGACCGGAAGTAAGATAAAATCGGAGATGAATTCGGGGCAGTAACATCGGGAATGTCCGATCGAGGCTCCGAGAACCATTCCGAGCACCGATTTTATCTTTGTTAAATAAACAAAGCTCCTACCGTCGTTCTCGCGGCATCATCAGACTTCTCGACCCAATCTGATCGGAATGAGGATAAAATCGGAGACGAATTCGGGGTAGTAGTATCGGGAATGTCCGATTGAGGCCCCGGGAACCATTCCGAACACCGATTTTATCTTTGTTTAATAAACAAAGCTCCTTCCGTCGTTCTCGCGGTATCGTCAGACTTCTCGACCAAATTTGACCGGAAGTAAGATAAAATCGGATCGTCAGACATAATTGGGGGCAGTAATATCGGGAATGTCCGATCAAGGCTCCGAGAACCATTCTGAGCACCAATTTTATCTTTGTTAAATAAACAAAGCTCCTACCGTCGTTCTCGCGGCATCGTCAGACTTCTCGACCCAATCTGACCGGAAGTAGGATAAAATCGGAGACGAAATCGGGGCAGTAGTATCGGGAATGTCCGATCGAGGCCCCGGGAACCATTCCGAGCACCGATTTTATCATTGTTAAATAAACAAAGCTCCTGGCGTCGTTCTCGCGGCATCGTCAGACTTCTCGATCCAATCTGACAGGAAGTAGGATAAAATCGGAGATGAATTGGGGGCAGTAATATCGGGAATGTCCGATCGAGGCCCCGGGAAGCATTCTGAACACCGATTTTATCTTTGTGTAATAAACAAAGTTCCTTCCGTCGTTCTCGCGGCATCGTCAGACTTCTCGACCAAATATGACCGGAAGTAAGATAAAATCGGAGACGAATTGGGGGCAGAAATATCGGGAATGTCCTATCGAGGCCCCGGGAACCATTCCGAGCACCGATTTTATCTTTGTTAAATAAACAAAGCTCCTAGCGTCGTTCTCGCGGCATCGTCAGACTTCTCAACCCAATCTGACCGAAAGTAGGATAAAATCGGAGACGAATTCGGGGCAGTAGTATCGGGAATGTCCGATCGAGGCCCCGGGAACCATTCCGAGCACCGATTTTATCTTTGTTAATAAACAACGCTCCTAGCGTCGTTCTCGCGGCATCGTCCGACTTCTCGACTCAATCTGACCGGAAATAAAATAAAATCGTAGACGGATTCGGGGAAATACTATCAGAAATTTCCGATTGAGGCCCCTAGAAACGTTGCGAGCACCGATTTTATCTTTGTTAAATAAATAATGCTCCTTCCCTCGCTGTCGCAGGATCGTCAGACTTCTCGGCCCGTACTGACCGGAAATAAGATAAAATCGGAGACGAATTCGGGGTAGTAGTGTCAGGAATGTCCGATCGGTGCTCCGAGAACCGTTGCAAGCACTGATTCTATCTTTGTTAAATAAATAATGCTCCTTCCGTCGTTGTTGCAGCATCGTCAGATTTCTCGACTCAATCTGACCCATTGCGGAGCAAATGCTAACCTGCGATTCGCAAACCTGGGTCGTTTTCATCCCGCCCAAGATCATTTTCTTCACTTAATATTTATTTTTAAAAAATCGAAAATAAGGAAGAAAACAACCTTATCATTCCTGTAGAAGTACGGTCTAAAATCGACCTTGATTTTTTTCAGATTTTTTCCACCGATAATTGTTGATTTGGCAGTGCAAAAACGAAAACGACCCAGTTTCACGGGATTAAAGTGCCTGAAATACCTTCATAGATTGAGGTTTAAGATAATCGATTGAACTTGATCTATAGATTGCGAACTTTAACGGAAATAATGTCAATTTCGAAAATGTTTGCGGATTTCATGGTCCGCAAACAATATTCCTCATCATTTGCGATTCGCTAATAACTTTCGCAATAAATAATTCTATCAATACATTTTGAAGTAATTTCGCGTGAAATTATTATTTTTTGCCAAATTATACGAGCATTTTTATTTTTGACTTTTCATAAATTATTTAAAAATTCTGTAACTACAACATGTGAAGATAATTTATGCAACATTAAAAGACAGAAATCTCGTAATATTTGGTAAAAATTAATAATTCCACGTCAAATTACTTTAAAATGTATTGCTAGAATCTTTTATTCCAAAAGTTGTTAGCGAATAGCAAATGATTGAAAATCGTATATTCAGTGCATGGAATCCTCGAACATTTTATAAATTGACATTATTTTGAATCAAGTTCTCAGATAGGGACATATTCAGGTCCCTTGGCTCGACCGCGTATCATCGGACTCTGAACCAACTTCCTGTGACAGCCGACCATTTGGAAGTTGCAGCTGTGACGTCAGCAGTCTAGCACTTCCTATAGCACTGTCGTGCCTGACTTAGCTCGTTTGTTCCACTGATTAAATTCCGATTTATACACTTTAATCGTATGTTTGATAATTTTTTTCTCCATGACGGGGAGCACAAATATAGTTGTTCGGGAGTGTCCCGTATTCGGAATTTTATAAACTTCATTCTCCTGCACGCAAAATGGATTTTTTATTCTTTTCCAGAATACTCTATTTTCTCTGGCAAATGATATTCATGACAAAAATACGATATATTTTTTTTCAAAGAAAGCGTGAAAAACAATTAAAAATCATATTTTTTTCAGTCGCAAAATCACCGCGCAAGACCCTCTAAAAATACCTGTCCTCTTTATAAAAGTCACCCTGTATATATATATATATATATTGTGACGTGACTTTTTCGTCCGGTCACTTCGAGCGGAGTGATTTCGAGCAGTGCGTCGGATTTACGACTCTTTTGGAGGCGCGTCGGGCAGCCAGATTCCCGACTCACACTTCGGGACCAGGAAAGGGCGGAGAGCAGCGAATTTTTATTTTTTTGTTACAATATTGAAGGGATCCCCAGTAGATGTACTAGGGCGGTTCTAACCCAAGGGGAGGTGGTGTGTCAAGAGTGGTGATGCCAAGGTGGCGCCACCGTCGAGGGGAGGTCGCCGAGCGCGTGTGACGTCACAGAGAGGCCTATGTGGAGGGGGGGTCATGTGGTCCATGCAGCGACTGGGGCGGGGGGCATCGATGAGTGTTTTGTGTGTATGTGCGTGCGTGCGTGCGTGCGTGCGTGTAGGAAAGCCAAGGTGGCGCTACGGTCGTGGGGAGGTCGGCGTGTGTGCGTGCGTGCGTGTAGGAAAGCCAAGGTGGCGCTACGGTCGTGGGGAGGTCGGCGTGTGTGCGTGCGTGCGTGTAGGAAAGCCAAGGTGGCGCTATGGTCGTGGGGAGGTCGGCGTGTATGCGTGCGTGCGTGCGTGTAGGAAAGCCAAGGTGGCGCTACGGTCGTGGGGAGGTCGGCGTGTATGCGTGCGTGCGTGCGTGTAGGAAAGCCAAGGTGGTGCTACGGTCGTGGGGAGGTCGGCGTGAGTGCGTGCGTGCGTGTAGGAAAGCCAAGGTGGCGCTACGGTCGTGGGGAGGTCGGCGTGTGTGCGTGCGTGCGTGCGTGCGTGCGTGCGTGCGTGTGCGTGTGCGTGTTCGTGTGCGTGTGCGTGTGCGTGTGCGTGTGCGTGTGCGTGTGCGTGTGCGTGTGCGTGTGCGTGTGCGTGTGCGTGTGCGTGTGCGTGTGCGTGCGCGTGCGCGTGTGCGTGTGCGTGTGCGTGTGTGTGTGTGTGTGTGTGTGTGTGTGTGTGTGTGTGTGTGTGTGTGTGTGTGTGTGTGTGTGTGTGTGTGTGTGTGTGTGTGAAGAACGGCCTTTCAAAGCCCATTATTTATGACATGCAGCTGTTTAAATTCCGAAAGATAATGTCAAGATGTCTGCATCCACCCGATCTCAAAGCTCGCCGACACTCGAGACAGGTTCTGACAGGTTTCTTGGAAAAACTATAATCTTTAGGGATCAAAGGGACCGCGGATGGGCCACTTGAGCACAGCTGCACTCTTGCGCTCTCCATGGTTCTTCGAACGTGTTCAAACCTGTTTTCCACGATTGGGGGGGGGGGGGGGGGTCGAAAATTTGAGTGGGAGGCTTACGAGGGAGCTTACAATTTCGTGGGCCAAGCTCAGACTGTACTACTCCACTGCACGATCAACATCTAAAAGAACTTTGAAAGTGCGGGGAAAATGGATCTCTCGAGTATCAACAAAGTCGGCCGGATTGCGGAATTCCTCCCAACGAAGAAGCTGTCAGAACTCCCCGTTAAATCGGAACGACTAATCTCCGACATGAGGGCCATACAAACCAAATTTGGGAAACGCTACATCGTGGATATCGCGGATGAGTTCTCTGTCTTCTTACCGGCGCGAATTGTGAAGGCCTTCGATCAGGATCCGGAAATGTTCGAAAGTATGCTGCAAGTGACACGCGATGGTCAACTCTGCATGCAGTATATTGGTGGAAAATACAATAGTGTCGAGTTCCGTCGTCTCTGAACATGGTGGACGGGGAAAAAAAATGCGTTGGAACACCATCGTCGAACGGCTGTCCGCATCATCGAGAGTATGCTGCAACTGGTCAACTCAGTGATGGGAACTACAACCGCGTCGAGCTGCATCGTCCCCAAGCGTGGAGACAAAATTGGCCACCATCGTTGAGCGGCTGTTTGATGTTTTTTTTTTCAAAGTGCTGACTATGTAAAAATGTATAATTTTGGTCGAATTGTAAATGATGGGTGGTTTCGCCGTAGAATAAAGAATACAAATGACATATATTTTCATCAAAATGGTTTTTATTCATTAAAAAAAAATCCCTCGCTCACGCTTTGTTGTATACGCTCAACCAGCTTTTCACCGATTTTACATTCTCATGGGCGCAGTTATATTTCGTGTTGAAGGGATGATGGGGACATTTGGAGTTTATGATTTTCGGCAACTTCTGCAGTGATGGACAGTCCAGAGTCTCCAAGTCGATAACGTTTGTTGCGGGATCCGTGAATCTTGATAGCCATGCACATTTCTCGAATCCCTTCGCATAGATGGTAGGAGCTCCATGCAAGAGTTCCCGAATTGTCTTTCTAGCTGCCTCATATGGTATGCCGTTGTCATTCCATCGTATTCCATGGAAATTGTGTTCCAGCCACTTGTTCGTCATTTTGTATTTGGCCGGTAAAGAGTCCCATCCAAATGGTGCGTCGAAGGCGAGCGTCAGCGGTTCAGCATTATTCTCGCGGAGTTTGACGATGGACATCTCCTTCAGGACAAATTCGTTGACGGGTCTCTTGAACCCTTGCACGTCGACGATAAGCTCCATGTTGACTGAAGTGGGCGCGGATCATCGGCATGATTTTATACCAATTTTTTAACCCCACCACTGATTGGATTGTACTCGACAATACGATCATGGAGGATCATGCAGTACGCTGAAGTTTGCGGTGGAATATTGTTTTTCAATTCAAATTCAAGGCGCACATCAACAGGACCGGACTTGAGCGAATCGTTTTGTTTTGAGCAGTCAATGACAACGAGGGGGGCTTTTTCTAAAAATTCCATCCTACTCAGCCATGGTTCAGCCTCTTTGTTGTAATAGGTCGGTTGAAAGTTTGCATACATCTCGTAGAGAAGAGCATATTGATTTTGATCAATGTTCAAATTCAAATTTCCATATGGATAACATTGCGAGTTGAGGTATAGTTTGACGTCGCTCAGGTTACAATGATCAAAGTGGCTCGCATTGTGTTGTTTCGTATTTTTCCGTTCCGTCTGCAACGCGAGTATGACATATCGTGGCTTCTCCAGCTGATTCGAAGTTTTCACAGACCACACGTGCTTGGTGGTGGCAGGCAGCAATGGATATTCATACAGTTCCCATGTTCGGAAACTCATGGAGATTGGTGCGTCTTTGGCGAGAAACTTTAACAGTTGAATTTTTCGCTGATCCGAGACTGTCACATACGGCACGAGCCATTCTATTTTATGCAATACGAGTTTGTAGTCTTCGGGCGCTGTTTGTACAATGGCATTGTCGTCGGTCTTTGATCTCGTGAGAATCAACTCGTGCTTGGCATTTACGACAATTTTCCGATAATCTTCGGCAAATCCGAGGAGCATGCTGAGCGGTATACAGACATCAAAGTTTCCCGATACATCGACAATCTGCTTGGTCTCTTCGACATCGAGCCATCCAGTGTTCTCGAGCATAGAACTTTTGGCCGGTGAGAGAGATGAATATCCCTTAATTACACTCGTAATGCCGACATTCTTATTACGATCGATTTCTATGGCATTTAACTCATATCGCACTTCCTCAAACAAATGACAAATGGCATTGTTGACGAGACTTGTAGCAGTGGTTGGCGTCCCGTCACGCTTTGATAATTTCCCACATATGTGTAGGGAACTCTTGCTCGGCAGGATGGAGAGGTCTTGATGTTGGATGGCAATACGGACTTCATCGCCGTTATTGAAGGTTGAAGATGTATATGGTTGATGAGCGTGAATCTCACAATGGACGATGGATTCATCAAAGACCACGGGCGCCTGAATGTTTACAATTTCTTCTTCCATTTCACACAACAGATGCACAGAGCACAGACTAAATAATTTTTTACATGCTTTCGCCACGCACTTTGAGACCCAAACTCTTCAAGAGTAGCACGTTTTGAGGTGTTAGCGCTTTGGGCGCTGGTCGACGACTGATTGTTTTTATCCATGGCCGTTTATTGTTATTGGAAGATCTGTTGAAAACAATGCCCATCACGACTTTATATGCAGGTGTATGGCGATTACTTCACCGCGGAAATTTACCAAATCACCGTCTTGATCCACTATGCGAAGCTGTATCGTGTCAATCGTTCGGCTCGTGATTGGCAGATAAATTACGTGGGAGGGAACTTCAATGATCTTATAGCCCGGTGGCACAGATGGAAAAAATTCATGAATTGTGTGTACTTTTTGTCCGTTAATATAGGCACCAGCGGTAATGTTGCACTCAACGCGTAGGGCGTTCACTTTGAGAATGGCTACTGGACGATCGGATTCGTGTCTTTTATTGGCTTCCAATTTGCGTGCGGTGAAGCCTAGTAGATGACCAATAGAATCTTTTGGCTCAAAATTGACATCACGATCACACTCGATCTCACTGCGTAGCGTGTTATTCTTGGGTTTAATGCTGATGCTGATGTTTTTACGCGAGAGCTCTGCTTGTACAAACGTCTCAATATCCTCTATTTCATAACTGCCCGTAGGTATCGTCAACACCTCATCTCCCACGTAAAGTTTATCGTGGTCAACGTCGATATTGGGAATAGAGTTGAAGGTTAACAATTCCACGAGGCCGAGAGTATAATTTTTGTGTGGTGAGAGTTCGATGGGGGGAAAGTATTGCGCCTCAAGTATGGACGATGAGCCAGATATGGTCAATGTTAAACTTTCGTCCATGATGCTGGTAAATTGACAACTGAATTCCCCCGTCATTTCCCCCCTATATATAGTGTATATTTGTCATTGTGCTGCAGCTGCCGACAAAGAAACTTGAGGCACAAATGTCCACATTCAATCGTATAATATTCCTCATATCTAGTATAATTGTAATTAACGCTACCGACACGGAAATATCTCATGAGTTCGGATGGTGGTGGTAGATTGCCGAAACTATCAAAGTATATGACTTTCAATCCGGTCTTTTTGTAAGCGACCCAGTGTGTTCCAGGACCGACATTTTCATCCAAATTTACAATTGCTGCTTCACATTTGAGAGGTCCACTCGCTGGCAATGTATCGCGCATGTAAACTCCACGAAAATGTGGAATCTTTAGGATTTTTGCATATTTGAGTAGGTCACGGTCGGTGAGGGGTCGGTGTGGTAGCGTTACTTCTAATTTTTTGGCTTAATATGAAGGCCCAATCCCTGCTTATACGGTTTCAGATGTAGACCTCGACCTAATGCAATCGCTTCAATTGTTCGATTATGACGCTTACTTTCATCCAATTCACGCTTAGCTGCTTGAGCAGCATTTACAGCTTTAACTATACTAGCCGCACCACCCGACAAAGCACCCGCAGCGCTAAGACCCGCAAAAATGGGCACGAGGAAGGGCAATAAACCACCAATTTTATGGGGTACAGGTAAAACGCGAGGTGTGCGCACTTTACCACCTTGCAACTTTACCGCTGCACGAGCACCCTTTAGAGCTGATTTGATAATCTTATGCGGATCATTACTTTCAATCATTGTCTTCTTTGCAGCGCCTATTATCTTTTTCAAACAAACGCCACCCTTGCGCGCCTTCATTCCCATGCCAAATTTTCTCTTTGTCTTCATAATATTTGCCACACCCCAAGCACTGGCTTTTTCACCGATACTAGCGTCTCTCGCGGTAACACGTTGCCTAGCTTGTTCAGCCAACACTTTATCCGCCAAATGTCTCGCCTCGAGATTATCTGGATTTTTCGAATACGCAATATCGTGTTGTTTGCAAGCCGTATCCAATGGATTAATGCCCGGATCACCACGAGCAAGGCGCTTGGCCAACTTTGTGCCTGGTCCACAATACTGATAGCCAGGCAAATGTAGTTCAATGGGAAGTTTGTTGATTAGGCGGTTGACCAAACCTTTACCACTCTTCCCATGCACAATCATGTCTAAAGACAATACGCGACTGATGGATAATCCCTATAAGAAGCCTATTTATATGATTTCGTCGTTAGTCGTGTGTGAGATGACGTCCAGGAAGCAAACTATCGGAGGCGGACTTCCCGTGATAAATTTCGACGAGTTTGTCGAAGACCGCGGAGGGAAAAAGAAACGCCATGGGAATTTATTGCCGGATAGCATACGTGCACTGTTTTGTGGTCCATCGAATTGTGGGAAAACCAACGCTTTGCTCACTCTCATCATCCATCCGAATGGTTTGAGATTTGAGAATATTTACTTGTATTCCAAATCGCTGAAGCAGCCAAAGTATAAGTTGCTCGAACAATTACTCGGACCTGTGAGTGGAGTTGAATATCATCCATTCGAGGCGCATGAACAAGTGATAGCACCAAGTGATGCACGCTCCAACTCTATATTCATCTTTGATGACATAGCATGCGAAAAGCAGGATAATGTTCGGGCCTTCTTTTCCATGGGACGCCATGAGATTGTTGACAGTTTTTATCTTTGTCAGACATACACTCGTATCCCCAAACATCTCGTGAGAGATAATGCAAATTTCGTGGTGCTTTTCAAGCAGGATGATATGAATCTCAAACACGTGTACAATGACCATGTTAATACGGATATGACTTATACGTGCTTTAAAAACATGTGCGTGAAATGCTGGAATTCTGACAAGTATGCATTTATCACGATTGATAAGGATAGCGATATTAACGAAGGTCGATATAGACAAGGTTTTGATTATTTTCTCACCATTGATAAATGACTCATCGCTGGTAGTTGAAGAGACAGTATTGCGCATGCCGTGGTAGTGACAACATGAAGAGCGAACAATTGTTGCGTGAAAAGGATGTATTGCGTGAAATTGCCAAGGCGAGCGATGCAATCAGACGAAAGCATCGAATGATGAAAATTGGGAAAGATAACGATCAGCAGAGAATGCAGGATGTCTTTAAGCCTATAGTGGGGCCATTGGAAAAATTGGTGGCGTATAAAAACGGCGAGGTGGTGGCGGTGAAGGAGGAAATTAAGGATGAAAAAGTGGGTGATGATGTTGAAGAAGGAGATGTGTTAAATAGTGTGAAACATCAAAATGAGGCACATGATTCCTTGAAGAGTGAAACACAAGATTCTTTCAAATTGATATATGAGGATGATGATGACTCGCAAAATGTCGATGAGCTGATCAACGAATATCTCCTGCTATTACAAACAAATAGAAAGGCAACCTTGGATGTATTATACGGTGTACGAAATCTCGCTAACAACAAATTAATGATTGGCAATTCTCCGATAATTTTCGACTCTCAACACATTCGTGTGGGAGATGCGAGTTATGCGAAAACTGTTGGATTAACGGAGCTGTTGTTTAAAAAAGTGCCCAATGTCGAAACTCTCACACCGGACGATTTGAAAAACTACGAAAAGATTGTAATCTCAACGAATGCGCACAAAAATTTTTATAAGCCTAGTGAGGCTATACGACGTAACACCAGCCACAAATTTAACACAAATATCGCAAATATAGTCGATCATCATGTGGGACAGGGTATGCCAAAGTATAAGATAGCTAGAAAAAATACCCAATTGGACTATATTTATTGGGATAATCCAAACGAGCTCGTGGATCGTCTTCGCTTACTTCTGGCATCACAAGCAGCCGGAAATTCATCACATGCGAATGAAATTATATCGATTATTGAGGAATTGCGTGAAGCGGAAATCACTTATTAACTCGACATCGGAGAATTTACGCATTCTCATCATGAGTGTCGATGTGTTTGGACGTCATTCAAGTAGGAGTGTACTCCACAGTAAGCAAGGTCCTCCAGGTCGACCCGGGATTGGCTTTAGAATTACCACAGATGGTCATTATGACTTGGGGCAGAAACGGTTGTGTAACATTGCAAATCCGGAAGGAAAAGATGACGCCATCACTCTAAGTGCGTTACAAAGGAAATCCCGAACTATCATTAAGAACATACGCAAAGAAATGAATGAGAGTAGTCAGTTGTTGGTTAATGGACTTGAAGCTACGATAAGAGATATTGCGAAGACACTCGAGGCCGATGTCAAAGCTCTACAAGATTTGGTGATTCGTAATTCAAACGTCATTGCTGAATTGGACGCACGACTGAGTGGACTGGAAAATGAACGAAAAAAGGGGCGCTCTCGTGCTGGAGCTACATAAACCTGCTCGACGAAACTATCCGCGTCGACATGTGGACATCCGTGGCTTGGACGAGACCTGGCAAGCCGACCTCGTCGATATGTCACCATACGCTCGTCAAAACTCCAACCACAAATTTCTCCTCACCGTCATCGATACCTTCTCGAAATTCGCCTGGGCCGTGCCAATGCTGAGTAAGAATGGCAAAGATACAGCAACAGCAATGAAGTCAATCCTCGTTAAGGGACGCATACCGCAGAACTTACACGTTGATCGGGGAAAAGAATTCTACAATTGTGACTTTAAGGCCATCATGAAGAAGTACAATATTCACATGTATTCAACATATAGCAACTTGAAGGCATCTATTTGCGAGCGTTTCAATCGTACATTGAAGAACAAGATGTGGATGCAATTTAGTCTTCGTGGTAATTATAAGTGGATCGATATTCTTCATAATCTAATTGTCGAGTACAACGATTCTGTACACCACACCATTAAGATGAAGCCGAAAAATGTCAACGCGGAAAATGAGAAGCAATTGCAGCAAGTTTTCAAATATACTCCAATGAAAAGATCGCCGAAATTCGCCGTTGGTGATAAAGTGAGAGTCAGCAAATTTAAGACTGTTTTCGAAAAGGGTTGCACCCCAAACTGAACAACGGAAATATTTACAATCTATCGTGTGAAAAAAACTCATCCCGTGACGTACCACTTGAAGGACCATAAAGATGAACCGATCGCCGGTGGTTTCTACGAACAAGAGCTTCTCAGTGTCAAGCACCCCGATATCTATCTCATCGAAGCGGTATTGAAGAAGCGCGGTAATCGAATGTTTGTAAAGTGGTTAGGTTTCGACAATAGCCACAATAGTTGGATAAGTAAATCCGATTTGTAGTCGGTAATAAAGAAAGTGGAAATATATGTGTGTTTTATGACTCTTGACCTGCTGGTCAAGCATCCCTCCAAGGCCTCCGACCGACTCCACAGCAGGCTTGCTTCCCCCCTTCTCGCCGTCGCCCTTTTTTCATGGAACGTGAGGAGATGGATAGAGTGAATAAACACATGTGATTATAAAAACTCCGTTTCTTTATTTATGAGAAATAACAAATACATTCTTGCACAATATATACAACAAACATAATTTTAACATCGAGTGAACAAAATATATACATTATTTTCATGAGTTTTATACGTCGATATTCACAAAAATGTACACAGTTTTACATGAAGGTTGTAGAAAAAAAAAATTACAAAACTTTTCACGACGGGATTCTATAATGCCCCCATGGTAGGGTATCAGAGGTCCCAGGTATGATATACCGCTTATCATCATGTGGACTCAGAGCAATTTTCGTCTCGCGAATGGTGTAGACTTGGTGTAACTTTGATCGAATGCACGTTTGACTACGCTCCATTTCAACTTCTTTATTCAAGCATCGGGCATAATCGTCAACGTGATTGTCCTAGCCCCAACACTGCTCTTGACACCTTTAACTTTTTTCGTGTCCTTCTTACCCTCGACACGTGTCGCGTACATTTTCGATCGAAGTCCAATGAACTCGGTCATAATTGCACCATTGCATTCGTCTTTCATGAGACCGGGTACCTTTTTGTTAACAAGCGGCATATCATACCTATTGTCCGCTGAATAGTCGCTCGTATCAAATTTTTCAATGTTGCGCTTCATGTCAGCATATACATCTTCGCTCTCAATGGCATATATGAGACTATCCGTATCGGTATACATGACTTTACATCTATCTCGATACAGAGGTACCATATACTCGTGGTGAAATCCATACAAGCACGTTTTGGATATGTCGAGTATGCACATACCCACATATATCGGCTTGTTGAACTTCACCTCGAGATTGCGCAATTCCACGGCCACGAGGTTTTCCGAAAAAACACTTCGGCTGTGGAAGTTTGGCTTCGCAATCATTGCCTCTACGCCATATCTGCCCTCCCATTTTGTCAAAAGCTTTACATCTACATGATTGCGCACATTCTCCATCGTTTTGCCAAAGACCGCATTATTCATTAATTTGAACAAATTCTTTTCGAAATCGTTTTTGGCCAGCGTTCGAAACTGAGTATTTAACTCGATATATGAACGTAGCCATGGGGATTGTGTGAATTGTAATACCCTATGGATTTTCGTGAGGCGAAGCCCATGGCGTAAACATTGTTGCAAATTTCTATAGTGTATGATGTAGCGTTTTTTTATCACAGACGGTTGCTAGCAGCTTTTCTTCCCGCTTACCCGGCGGTTTTTCGTGTATTGGGCAAAACGGTAGGTCTTTGTGCGCATCATGTAGAGATTGGGGATATTCCAAGTCGACCTCAAGGATGTAGCCTATAGGTGAGTCTAGCGCGATGGATAATGGATCAAACTTCGACACGTCGTTGACCCATCGAAAATCTGCATATGGCAAGGGTTGACACATTGCCCATCCATACAAATTGTTGACGTCAAAATACATCAAGTATGATGATGCTTTCGATGGATCAAACGACTCCATGTACTTGTTATTAGCGTGTGCATATCGGTTTGAGCATTGACTGAGACCACCGCGTATACCCCGCTCAACGAATAAAACCATGTCGATGTCAGTTAGTAATTCGAACTTGACATTCGAGTGTTTTAACATTGCATCCCAGGTATACCCCGGCAATGTGTAGTAATACGCGGGATCTAGGCGATAGCTCTCAATGCACGTATTCCGAAAGTTTTCGAAAATATCGGCTAATAACAAGACATCTGTCTTCAGATACAAATCGCTATAGTCACCCAGCGAAACTTTCGCTATAGTCACCCAGCAAACTTTCTCAGCATGTGCGTACTCGCTCTCACATACCGTAGCATCTGTCAGGGAACTATAAAATGCGTCACGTGGTGGTAGGGAAGTGCCGTCTAACTTGGTCACGTCATCAATATATTCATAAGGGAAGACCCCTTTTCGTGTCAAACTGAAATCGTCTGTCGAGAGAGTTGTGAATTGTGTGCGTAAAATTTTGAGTTTGTCGTCGGTCAAGAATGATGCTAATTTGTCGAGACTCGTGTTGAGAAATTTGTATGAGTCGATAAAGCGCAATTGGATATTGTGTTTTGAATCGTCTTTAATTTTAACATGCTTCGTGAATGAAATGTATTTCTCCTTTGTGATTGGAAGCACATTGGTTGTTCCTTCGAACGCTGTGGCTACTTCCTTGATTATAAAATGCGCATCGTAACCGGATAAATTGTGGAAAACTATTGGAATGAAAAATGACTGTTTATAGTTTAAATTGCAATTAGAATGGGCAGGGCCTCTATAGCGCCCAGTCAGATGGCAATGATCTCGAACGCGTACATCTTCTTGCGCAAATGGTTTTTCACATATGTGACATTGAGTCGCTGCGCGAAAACTAGCCCACTCACTCGGTGTTAAATGCACCATTGGTACATTATCACAGAAAGTTTCTTTTATCCGCAGTACTAGATTTTTTAGTTCTTCGACAAACCATGATACGCAATCAGCACTGCGGCGTGAATGATAGGAAGATAATGAGTCGTCATACGAACAACGCACGTAATATCCAATACTAAACACTTCATGGTGTTGATACATATCTTTTGCTTGGGTCTTCTCATCGGTCTTTGCCAGCACACACTCCAAATCAGCATAAACGATGAAAGGATGTCGCTCTTTCCGGCTAAAGTTGCTGAACTGGAGCCACTTATTAGTGTCATTCGGTAGTCGGATCGCGCAGTCGTTTATCGCCCCACAATCGACCTCGTGCGATTGCAATTTTTCCTCGAAACCAAAGTAGTGCAAACACCTGCAAAAAAAAATTGTTTTGTTTACTTCGTCTTGCATATATAATCACATATATGTTAACTACATACCGATCACAGATATATTTTTTATGCTCCTTTTTGGTCAGTTGTACCCTCACGAGTCTCGACAGGTTCTTGATCCATACGAAGTGTCCCACATTGCTGTCATCAGTATCTTGCATGTACAGCAAATTGATGTGCTTTTCCTTCTTGTCTTGCGTGACTCGTATTGGAACAATGTCCTTTTTGGTGGTGGTGGTATACACGTTGATCGATACATTGTTATGAGCTTCAAATTTCTTTATTTGATGTATCGTCACCGGAAATTCGATATCCTTCAGATTCAGTACTGTCGAATAATGAGGGTAAGAAATTGGACGGGCGCTGTGTCGTTCGGCTGGGTATAGAGCAGCGACAACTGCCCATGCGAAACATGCGTTATCGTCGGATTTGACGTTAACCACAGCTCTCTTCATCATTATTTCCCGCGGTAATGATATGGAGCACCCGGCACGCATCGGATTATACTTATTCACATTTATCGTGAGATTAAGTATTTTCTGCAGAGCCCAGCCACTATCACGTTCTTGAAATTCATCGAGTAATGTCAAAGTGGGCTCCACAACACGTTGTTTGTTCATACCACTCACCCAAATCGCTTGTGCTAAATAGTTCGCAGTTTCGCGTGTTGATACTTTTATTCGCATGTTTGTCACCACTCGCGAATTCACCATTAAACACTGTATTGATTTTGATGCTGTTGTGCTTTTCGACGATATTTTGCACATGTTGAAGCACTAGGTCGCGAGCATCATTTAGAAAGTGTCTCGGCTCGATGTGGCTGCGATTGATGATGGACCCGGTCAATATGCGACTCTCGAAGGATGTTTCAATCTCACGCCAGATTAACTCATGATCACCGTGTCCTGCGCCCGTGTGTACGAAACGACTCCGCACACAATTCCGCAATCCTTCCAGACGGGCTATTTGGGCTATTAGTGACTGTTGGTGTCCAATTAGTAATCGCGGGCGCTTAATCCCGCTTTGCGTTTCCAGCCCTTCGATGAACTCGACACATCGTTGCTCCCACGCAGCGAAATCTTCGAACGAGCGTAAAAGCACGGCTTGGTCATGCAAGATTTGCTCCATGTTGATGAGTACGAAAAAACTTCCACGATGTTAACAGACTGACTGCTTCATGCAAAGTGTGGTCAGATTTGAGCGGAGCGGATCATTAAAAAGGCCTTCGGGGGAAAAAAAGTTCGGCCCTCTCTCGGGAAAAAACAGAGTTTTCCGATAACGCGTAGATTGCTCGAGGAACATGAGACAAAAAAAAACAGGAAGTCGGGAGGCCTCAGGTCAAAAGATTTTATGGGTCCTGCAGCTCAAGTGGTCCATCGGCGGTCACCGCCTTTGATAGCTAAAGTTTATAGTTTTTCCGAGAAATCCTGATTTGTCGAGACCTGTCTAAAGTGTTGGCGAGACTCGTGACAGAAGTGGACACGCATGCAAACATCTTGACATTATCTTTCGGAATGGGGACCTCGACTTTTCAAGAGCTGCGCTCAAGTAGTCCATCTGCGGTCCCTTTGATCCCTAAAGATTTTTCCCGAGAAACCTGTCAGGACCTGTTTCGAGTGTCGGCGAGCTTTGAGACGCCCTTCATGTGGCGCCTAGCGTTGTCATATTACCGAAAATTTTCCGACCCATGTATGGTTGTCACACACGCACGCACGCCTTTCCAAGAAACCTGTCAGAACCTGTCTCGAGTATCGGCGAGCTTTGAGATGGGGTGGATGCAGACATCTTGACATTATCTTTCGGAAGTTAAACAGCTGCATGTCATAAATAATGGGCTTTGAAAGGCCGTTCTTCACACACACACACACACACACACAGACACACACACACACACACACACAGACACATACACACACACACGCACGCACGCACGCACGCACGCACACACGCCGACCTCCCCACGACCGTAGCACCACCTTGGCTTTCCTACACGCACGCACGCACGCACGCCGACCTCCCCACGACCGTAGCGCCACCTTGGCTTTCCTACACGCACGCACGCACACACGCCGACCTCCCCACGACCGTAGCGCCACCTTGGCTTCCCTACACGCACGCACGCACGCACGCACATACACACAAAACACTCATCGACGCCCCCCCCCCCCCCCCAGTCGCTGCATGGACCACATGACCCCCCCTCCACATAGGCCTCTCTGTGACGTCACACGCGCCCGGCGACCTCTCCTCGACGGTGGCGCCACCTTGGCATCACCACTCTTGACACACCACCTCCCCTTGGGTTAGAACCGCCTTAGTACATCTACTATCCCCTTTAAGGGGATCCCAATAATATTTGCGACGTAACGCGGGCCTTCGGCCGGGGACACCGTGCTCGAGGTGGCAGTGCCTGTTTGGCGTGCTAGCAGCACCAAAAGATTGAATATATTTTTCTTTCTTTTCTTTTAAATAAAATTATTACCTTTAGGAAGGCCACGAGAGCCCGAGGGGACTGTGTCCCGTGCCCTCTTAGTGAAGGTGGTGCCCATAAGGAGGTCCTCTCTTCAAATTATCGGCGTCGGGGCAGGTCGGAGGCACGGGCGCCATTGTCCGCTCCACGCGTTGACCCAGGCGGCTACACGCGGGTTTTCTCTCATCGGAGCAGGCGAGCACGGAACATCGGTGCTCGCGGTCAAGAGATGCCCGAGGGGACGCTGGCTTAGGACTAACGCAACGTGTCTCCCGCTCCTCGGACTACGCGACCTGGGAGCCGCACCTTCCTGCCGGCATCAAGGACGTCGCGGTCCGTTAAAAATGGCGCCTCCGTAATGGGACCGCAGTGAGCGGTGGCGGACTGCGGGTGATGTTTTTCTTTGGCATTTAGCGTCGTGTGTGGGCCCACCGCGCGGTTTGAGGGACGCCTTCCCCTTGCTCGAGAGGCTTCCCCCGCGTTCGTCGTCGCCCACCGGGTCCTGGCGGAAGGCGTTCACGGTGCCGGCTTCAAATACTGCGAGGGGAAATCCGCACGCGGGTATCGGCGGGGTGGTGCCAGGTCTCCGCCGACCTCGAAGGCCATACGCGTAGCAATCGCACGGTTGCTGAAGCTCGAAATTCGACATCGTCGCGATAAGAGAGCGTAAATTCTAAGAATTCCTTTATAAAGGAGAGAGAGGCAATGACATTGTCGCACTAGGGGAAGCCTTGCTCCGGTGGGGCGAGGGGGGTGCGGAACGCCGAGCCTCGGGATGTGAGGTGAGGAATCGGCAGTCGAGAATTTGACGAGCTCGCGTCCGGTCGAGTTTTTGGCAAGTCAAAATTAGAGTCAGTGAGTGCCGGCCGGAACTTCAGAGCTGTGAGCCCGATTTTCCATCCTCTATCTCTGGGTAAGCCTGAGGTTTTCGCTGCCGAGTCGTCTTTGCGAGTTTTGGGGAACAGTGCCCGTCATAGTTTCTTTTTTTGGTTCGCGTGGTTGCGCGCCTAAAGGATAAAGCACTCGGGAGGTGAAAATCCTACGCTTCAGTTCGGTCAAATTTTGCCTTGTCCAAGCCCTGTTTGTTATCGCAGTGTATTATCTGATTCGTATTTTTTTCCATACAACTCATTTGAGTATTAATTTCCCTCTGCGACGCGAATTAGTAGCCGAGTGGTTAGATTTCAAATATGTGTTCGGTTAGCGTAATTACGTACGCTAGCGCGCCAAGGCTAGCCGATGTATATGTACCTCCGTCTCTCTCTAACGCATGGTCTCTTGCGTCGATCGTACGATTATCAATTTTTCGAGCGATCGTCGGTCCACGGAATTAGCGAGGATTTCTAGGGGTAATATCTCCCTGCTCTCTCTCGCCCTGGGGTGACTCTCTCCCTGGGGTAATATCCCGCGCTCGAATAATACCTGTCTATCACTCCTAATTATTATTATTTTCCGGTTATCTCTCGGGATTATTATTATTTTCCGGTTACCTTCGCAATTATTATTAGATTCCGTTTATCTCTCGCAATTCTTATTATTTCCCAGTTATCTGTCGTAATTATTATTATTATTTTTCGGTTATCTCTCGCGATTATTATTATTTTCCGGTTACCTTCGCAATTATTATTAGATTCCGTTGATCTCTCGAAATTCTTATTATTTCCCGGTTATCTCTCGTAGTTATTATTATTTTTCGGTTATCTCTCGCAATTCGTATTATTTCCCGGTTATCTCTCGTAATTATTATTATTTTCCGACCCCCGCTCACAATTATCATTATTTCCCGGTCACCTTACGTAAAGTTCACTATTTTCGGCTCTATCCTCCGGTTACCTCTCGTAATTACTCGTAATTACTAACATGTATAGATGGATGGATGGATGGATGGATGGATGGATGGATGGATGGATGGATGGATGGATGGATGGATGGATGGATGGATGGATGGATGGATGGATGGATGGATGGATGGATGGATGGATGGATGGATGGATGGATGGACGGACGGACGGACGGACGGACGGACGGACGGACGGACGGACGGACGGACGGACGGACGGACGGACGGACGGACGGACGGACGGACGGACGGACGGATGGACGGATGGATGGATGGATGGATGGATGGATGGATGGATGGATGGATGGATGGACGGA
>OX101786.1:46377892-46502024 GCA_944452715.1 Ophion slaviceki
CTCACCGCTCAAGCTGTACTCCTGTATACAAGCTGTACTGAGAGAGGGAGGGAGAGAGGGAGAGGGAGAGGGAGAGGGAGAGGGAGAGGGAGAGGGAGAGAGAGAGGGGGAGGGGGAGGGGGAGGGGGAGAGGGGGAGAGGGGGAGAGGGAGAGAGGGGGAGAGAGGGAGAGAGGAGAGAGGGAGAGAGGGAGAGAGGGAGAGAGGGAGAGAGGGAGAGAGGGAGAGAGGGAGAGAGGGAGAGAGGGAGAGAGGGAGAGAGGGAGAGAGAGAGAGAGAGAGAGAGAGAGAGAGAGAGAGAGAGAGCAAATAGAGCAAATAGAGCAAATAGATATTGTTTTTGCAATGAATTTTGAATTTTGAACGATATTTTTTATTTTTATTTCAATCTTTATATTCATATAACGAACGATTGCAATAGGAAAATAATAAACTGACGAAAATGTTTGCAACACGCTTCAGGGAATTTTTTTCTCTCTTTAATGTATTCGTACTCTATGGAACAAAAATCAAGCATACAAAAATTATTCATTGTAAAAGCACATGAGTATTGTGATTGAGTAAGATAATATTTTTTGGTTACATACCTTTTTGAGGAGTCGCTACGATATTAATAATTTGATCCGACCCCATTTCGATCCCCGCAGTTGGAATGATCGACGCACCGTTCGCAACTTGCAGGTAGGTATACCCCTCTGATTTGACAACTCCGGATATTTGAACCGATTGTCCTTTCTTGAGCGGTTTTTCCATATCCGACCACGCCGTGACACGGACCTCAAGCTTTTGCTTTCCATCCGTTACTGCACCTATCCCGAAAGTTGCTTGTCCACTTTTGTGGCGAGTTTGCTGGAAGGCCGATTTGATCGAACCATTGATTTCTGAAAATGAAGAGAAATATTAAAAATGTACGAAATTCAGTCTCGTCAAAAAATTCGATTCAGTTAGAAATAGCGTACTTTGTGATTCAATAAAAATACGAAAAAATACAGCATCATTTGACATGCTCTGAACACCAATTCTTAACTTCAATATTTTCCAAAAGTTATGGGCAATAACTTTCGAGCATTGTTAATGATAGTTCGTAACATGTCGAACGAATACAAATTTTTCCGGTATTTATTGAATCGCAAAATCAAAATACGTATTTTCATGTTGTCTCCTATAATGTTATATATTTTAGAATGAAAATAAGCTTACTATTTTTTTGGCCCTCCATTTCCTCGATATTGTCCCAGGTTACTTCTTTGGCTTCCGCATTATCTGACTCATGAACCTCGTACCATCCTTTATCAGCTATCTCGGTTGATTGACGGATTGAGAGTTCGAAGGAAACGTTCCCTAGGTTGTATCTTTGCTCCAACCCTTTTGCCGAGAGCCTGTCCAGATGGATAATCTGAAAAATATAAAAAAATTAAATGCATTCTGTCGAGAAATCATATTCTGTTATTCTTGTGATACAAACCTTATTAATGGCGATAATATCTGCGACCTTGGCGACATTACCCTCCCATGCCACACACTGAATTCTCCGTCCTGCCCCGTTGTTGATGACAAATTTCATGATCTTACATTTTTTTTGTCGTTCCAACCGTTTTTGCGCATTCGCACGTGTCGATAAAACCGACCACTTCTCTGCTTATATAAATTGTGTAAAAAGGGGAATATTGATTTTCACTTTTCAAATTTTTTGTTTACCTCCGTGTACAAATTTTTATAATAAAATTAAAAGCAAAAACTTACATGGTTGAGTTCATAATATTTATTGCATCGATTGCTTCATTTGATGAGAAGACTGTTTTTTTTCTTCTCATTATCCTTGTGACCGGAAATCAAATCGACTTTTAATCCCTCGAACTCTCTTCGCTCTCTCTCTCTCTCTCTCTGTCTCTCTCTCTCTCTCTCTCTCTCTCTCTCTCTCTCTCTCTCTCTCTCTCTCTCTCTCTTGCTCTTCATCTTCGAAATAAATAAGTCCTCAAGAAGGATTTTTTTATAATCATTGAAAACTCATTTTTTTATCTTTGTATATTACAACTCTATATTTATATTACAACAACTCTATTACAACAAAAGTAGTTGAACTCTAACCACGTATCCTCCTCGAACCAGAGATTAGTAGGGAGATGTACAACGCTCCCCTTTTCGGCGTGCCACAGAAATGGCGCTAAATCGCGGCGGCGAGTTCGGAAATATGATTTCGTGTGCATCGCCTCTGTCGAGGTTGCAGATTCCCTTGTAGCCGCGCGAGTCGTGAGCACCGCTCAAGTCGATATCGCAGTCAGCGTGCACACGAATGGGTAGCTCGGTGGGGGAAAAGTCTCTGCCCCTCACTCACTCGACAGGCGAACGGAGCGAGGTTTTCCGTCCGATCGAGCTCGACATATGTGTGGCCGTACTGTGGATTGGAATATGCATTAAATGAATTGCAGAGAAAAACATGTATCGAGAAAATTGTTTTCTCTCGGTTGGCCGTTTATGCCGAGAATGCGGGTTGAAAAAATTAACGACGAACCGCGTAGAAAAATAAAACGCTGAAACGACCGTGGAAGGTTCAAAAAGAAATCTTGAACCTTTGCCGCGGTCATTACGACGTTTTTTTTTCAACAGTAAACATTATGAATAACCGTGTATCATAAATGTTTTTCTATCCTCAATGAGCGTCGTGGCTGAGTTGGCAGCCTGGCGGATTGACGATGCTTGCGGTCCGGGTTCGATCCCTGGTTAATCGACTTTTTAAAATCTATTCTTTTTCTTCATTTTATATTCAAAAAATTTCGAACGTACTCTCGCTTTAGCTATTCTCGCCTGTCCAGGCATTATTTATGATATTTAATTCATATATGTTTAATTTAAAAAAAGACATTGGCTACGGGGATCGAACCCGCGTCGTCTGCACTCAGAGCCCGCACGCTGACATATCAACCGCGAGGCTCTTGTGACTGCAAACCTGCCTTACGTATACACACTTAAAAAAAAATTCGCTGCATACCAATTGCATATTGTTTTTATGACCCCAAAGTATTATTGAAGACAAATGAAAACGATTTTTCCAAATTCCTAGAGTGGTGTTATCCCTTAAAGAAAAGAAACTGATTTTTTGATCGTTGTAAATGTATATCCCCTCTTAAAGACTTTAAGGCGTTTGGCCACCTTGGCCGATCGAAAAATGGGTATATTTAAGAAAAAATAATAAACTCGAAAGTATGGGCGGGAATATTTTTATTCTTTTACACAACGTCAGAAAGGGCTTTAAGAATAACGTTAATAAATTTCCGTTCAAAATATTAAAAAATTACGCCGGTATGTACATTGCCGCGGAGGCCCTCCGCACGATACGCGCGGTCGTTGTCCCAGCTGTTACACGGTCATGTCACATCTGCAAAAAAAAATCCGCTCATCCGTGAGTAGTGTCGCTACAATGTAGCGTAGCGGTTTTTTTTCAACCATTAAAAAAATTATGGCGAGCCGAAGAAAAAAATTTGTATTTTTTACCGAAATTATGGCTCACCATAATTTTTTTAATGGTCGAAAAAAAACCGCCACGCTACATTGTACCGAAAAAAATTATGGTTAGCCGAAGAAAAAAATGTGTACTTTTCACCGAAATTATGGCTCACCATAATTTTTCTAATGGTCGAAAAAAAAACCGCTACGCTACATTGTAGCGACACTACTCACAAATGAGCTGATTTTTTTTCAGATGTGACATGACCGCGTAACAGCTGGGACAACGACCGCGCGTATCGTGCGGAGGGCCTCCGCGGTGATGTGCATAACGGCGCCATTTTTTAATATTTTGAACGGAACTTTATTAACGTTATTCTTAAAGCCCTTTCTGACGTTATGTAAAAAAATAAAAATATTCCGGCCCATACTTTCGAGTTCATTATTATTTTTTTTTAATATGCCCATTTTGCGATCGGCCAAGGTGGCCAGACGCCTTTAAAGAATCTCGTACGTGTTAGCGAAAACCGGCAGAACATTTTGAAGCAACTCGTCCACTTCTTTGATGTTCGCTATATCGGTGTTCGCTATTTTGGACCTTCGCTCGTTTGCCTATCTGAGATCTATACTTTCGAAGTTTGTATCCTCGATATATATGTCTTTTTGCTATAGATGGTATTACCAATATTAGATACTCACGTTTTTCCATTTCGGAGATATGGATGTTCTAGATTTTTTGAATCTGTATTTGTATGACTCAAACTGCAGACAATCTGAATACACGTTCTCGAATAAACAATCCTTTGTAATTATAATTGTAATAGTTATTCAATTTCGTCATCGGCCGAAGAATAAAATTTTGAATAATTTACATTTCGTTACTTTGAGTTTATAATTCTGTCATTTCGAAATCTTTGTCGTTCTATTTTTGGCCTTTCAAAGTTTTGACCCCCATCCCAATGTGAAATGTGTTTTGAAAATAAAGCCGATCGAGAAAGACTCAAAGTTCTCTTCGAGCCTTTCTCGATCGTTTCGGCACTTTAATTCAACAATTTTTTTAATTAATTTTCAAAGGGAAAAAGTAAAAACTCATTTCCGTATTGGGGGAAACATTAATTTTTTTGTCATATTTTCCAATACTGTTTGCACCAAAATTTGGAACGCCCGCTCATTTTGAGCAACTTCAACATGCATCCGGCGGGGCGAACGACTGCGTGTTCGGTCGCGTCGACGTTACCCGCGGCGTCCTTGCTGCGGCCGCTCCCCTCGTTTGTGCCGCTGTTCTTTCGATGGCCTGCCCTTCTCGCCCCCTTGGGCTCCCTCGGGTGTCTCTTGACGCTGCGGCTGCTGCTGGCGACCACTTTTCTTTTTGTTGCGGCGCCAAAATGTAACTGTACAAAACAAATTATAAACAACTGTTCTTTGTAACTGTACAAAATAAATAATAAAATGTACACCTAAAATACATTACTCACACAAATTAAGAGATTTTTAAAAATTCCGATTTTTTGGCTGATTTTCAACAAGGGACAACTCGGAGAAAAATGGTCGTACAGAAAATTAAAAAAAAAGAGGAAATTATAGCTTCAAGTATCTAGTTTTTAGATCTGGACTGTACATTTTTTTAGCGTGCGTGGTTTTCTTGTAATCATCCGAAAACCAACGAAATTTTTTTTCCAAATTTTTGCTCGTCTTTAAAATGGTCTGTCGACTTCAAATGATTTTTTTTATCATACGACTATAAAAGTCTTTTAGGCAATTTAATCAGCTTTAATTTGACCTTTTAACGAGCTCTGTACGATGATTTGGCGCGGAGTAATCGTTGAGGATTTCAATGTTTATTTAGCTCTTGATTCTCTGCGTTATTAATGTATACAAAAAAATGTATCGCTTATTTTTTTAGTTTATACGTTAATTTAAATATAATAATAAATATAAATTACAACTTATTTATCTTCTAAAAAATTGTTTACGCTTTACTCACACCCGTTCTTATGCCAAATCAATTATAATTCATAAAAGTAAGCCGAAATATATTTATATTCGTATTATTATATTAATTCTCATACTTTCATCAAGCGAAAAAACATTATCCCCAAAAACAAGCCAATCATCCATCCGGCCGGGAATTGTAAGTACCAGAAAGTGCACATATTCTATAAGCGATGAGATGGTCCCGTTGGTAGCGTTCCTGGCTTCGGTCCGCAGGGGCAAATTTATTTTAGTTAAATAGGCAAATTTAGGCAAATATATTTAAATTAAATTTAGTACAAATTTTTCTCCAAATTTTTCATAATTTCTCATATTTTAGTAATATCTGAGATTTTCGGAGAAAAAACGATTCAAAACAGATTCAAGTACTGGTCTATTTCCAAAAAACACATTTTTTTTTACTTAAAATTCATGATTTCTTATTTTTTTCCCGGAAATTTCTCTTTTTCCTATGACCTGAGTGAACGGCTGCGAAGATATTCGGAGAAAAGTTAAAGATGAAAAAAAATGAGATTTTCGTTAAAAAAACTTTTTATTATTATTTTTTTTTCCGGAAATTTCCCTTTTTCCGATTACCGGAGTGAACGGCTGAGGAGATATTCGGAGAAAATTTAAAGATGAAAAAAAATGAGATTTTCGTACAAAAAACTTGACATTATTTTTTTTCCGGAACTTTTTCTTTTTCCTATTGAGTGAACGGCTGCGGAGATATTCGGAGAAAAGTTGTAGATGAAAAAAAAATAAGGTTTTCGTAAAAAAAACTTATTACATTTTTTTATCCCTCATAATTCTGAGAAATAATGAATTTCCGAAATTTTTGCAAACATTATTTTCCTTAAGGGGCAACACCACTGTAACGGCCTCCCACGAAGCGTTTGAGACAAATAATCCTTGGGGTAATTATTAAGCATATATTGAAGTATGTTGCCAAAAAAAAATTATGGGAAAATATTACAAAATGGCGACACTGCAGCAAATTCTTCCGAGGCATGTTGAACTTAAGGTGCTCTACGGCACGCAGTATAACTTGTGCCAATTTTGATCTGGAAAAAATAATTTTTTTTAAATTAAATCTCAATGAGTGTAGCTAGTGAACCACGTAGAGGATTTTGGAAATATTGATTTTTGAGTAATTGCCGAGTATTGGTCTAAAAATGTTCAATTTTTTTTAAGACAGTTATTTTTAAATAAATATTGTTTAAATTAACTTATCGAAAATCCCTTACGGGGTTCAGTAGCTACACTCATTTAGACTTAATAAAACAAAATTCTTTTTTTTAGATTAAAATTGTCACAGTTATACTCCGTGCCGCAGAGGTTCGACATACTTCGGAAGAATTGCTGCAGTGTCGCCATTTTGTAATATTTTCGGATAAAAATTCATAGCCATATATTTAAATATATGCTCAATAAATACCGCAAGTATTGTTTGTTTATCACATTTTCTTCCGCCAAAAAAACATACAAAAAAATACGCTTCCTGTAAGGCCGTTACAGTGGTCTTTCCCCTTTGAAGTCTTCATATAATTTCCAAGATTTTCCCGTGATCGTGATTAAAATGATGAAATATTCGGAAAAATTCGAAAAAAAATTCGGAGAAACTCGGATGTTTGCGTAAAAATAATCGTCCGCAAAACTCCGAATTCTTCATATTTGTTCCAATTCATAGAAAAAATCGGAAAAATTTTCCAGAAAAAATCGGAGTTTTTCGGAAAAAAATATGCACTAGGGGCGCAGGATCGTACCCCGCGCTCAGTGCTTTTTTAAAAATTATTATTACTATCAATTCTTATTTGATTAGTTATTTTTATTAGTTATCATTATTATTTTAATTAGTTATCTTTTAGCGCGAACGGGTGTGAGTAAAGCGCAAACAATTTTTTAGAAGATGAATAAGTTGTAATTTGGATTTATTATTGTATTTAAATTAACGTACAAACTAATAAAATAAGCGGTCAGAGTGCGCGATAAATTTGTCGACACTAAAAGATAACTAATTAAAATAATAATGATAACTAATAAAAATAACTAATCAAATAAGAATTAATAGTAATAATAATTTTTAAAAAAGCACTGAGCGCGGGGAACGATCCCGCGCCCCTAGTGCAAATATTTTCCGAAAAACTCCCTTTTTTTTCCGAAAAAATTTTCAGACTTTTTCCGAATTTTTCCATGAATTGGAACAAATATGAAAAATTCGGAGTTTTGCGGACAATTATTTTTACGCAAACATCCGAGTTTCTCCGAATTTCTCCGAATATTTCATTATTTTAATTACGATCACGGGAAAATCTCGGAAATTATATGAAGACTTTAAGGGGTTACACCACTGTAACGGCCTTACAAGAAGCGGATTTTTTGAATTTTTTTTTTTTGGCGGAAGAAAATGTGATCAACAAATAATACTTGCGGTATTTATTGATCATATATTTAAGTATATTGCTAGAAATTTTTATCCGAAAATATTACAAAATGGCGACACTGCAGCAATTGTTCCGAAGCATGTCGAACTTCTGCGGCACGCAGTATAACTGTGCCAATTTTAATAAAAAAAAAAAGAATTTTTCCTTATTAAGTCTAAATGAACATTTTTAGTCAAATACTCGGCAATTATTCAAAAATCAATAGTTCCAAAATCTTCTACGTAGTTCACTAGCTACACTCATCTAGATTTAATTTAAAAAAATTATTTTGTCCAGATTAAAATTGGCACAAGTTATACTACGTGCCGTAGAGCACCTTAAGTTCAACATGCCTCGGAAGAATTTTCTGCAGTGTCGCCATTTTGTAATATTTTCCCATAACATTTTTTTGCAATATACTTCAATATATGCTTAATAATTACCCCAAGTATTATTTGTCTGAAACGCTTCGTGGCAGGCCGTTACAGTGGTGTTACCCCTTAAGGAAAATAATGTTTGCAAAAATTTCGGAAATTCATTATTTCTCAGAATTATGAGGGATAAAAAAATGTAATAAGTTTTTTTTACGAAAATCTTTTTTTTTCATCTACAACTTTTCTCGGGATATCTCCGCAGCCGTTCACTCAATAGGAAAAATAAAAAGTTCCGGAAAAAAAATTATATCAAGTTTTTTTACGAAAATTTAATTTTTTTCATCTTTAAATTTTCTCCGAATATCTTCGCAGCCGTTTACTCAGGTAATAGGAAAATGGAAAATTTCCGGAAAAAAATAATAATAAAAAGTTTTTTTTAACGAAAATCTCATTTTCTTTTCATCTTTAACTTTTCTCCGAATATCTCCGCAGCCGTTCACTCAGGTCATAGGAAAAAGAGAAATTTCCGGGAAAAAATGAGAAATCATGAATTTTCAGTAAAAAAAAATGAGTTTTTGGGAAATAGACCAGTACTTGAATCTGTTTTAAATCACTTTTTCTCCGAAAATTTCAAATGTGACTAAAATATAAGAAATTATGAAAAATTTGGAGAAAAAATTGCACTAGGGGGCCCCTGCGGACCGAAGCCAGGAACGCTACCAACGGGACCGTCTCATCGCTTGTAGAATACGTGCACTTTCTGGTACTTACGATTCGCGGCCGAATGGATGATTGGTTTGTTTTTGGGGATACTGCTTTATCGCTTGATGAAAGTATGAGAATTAATATAATAATACGAATATCAATATATTTCCGCTTACTTTTATGAATTATAATTTATTTGGCATGAGGACGGATGTAAGTAAAGCGTAAATAATTTTATATAAGATAAATAAGTTGTGATTTAGATTTATTATTATATTTAAATTAACGTATAAACTAAAAAAATAAGCGACACATTTTTTTGTATACATTAATAACGCAGAGAATCAAGAGTTAAATAAGCATTGAAATCATCTAAAAGTCTCGCGCGTGCCGATGGGTGACGTCACGCGCGAGTCGTGCTCAGATTGCTTTTTCCCTCGAAGCCTTCGTTTCGGCTTGGCCGCACATGAACGTGTTCAGCGTCCATGTATTGGTGTAGCTGCCGAAGGCGCGTTGGGACACTTCGACCATGCTCGGCTCTTTCCGAAGATGTCCGAGCATCGCTCGCTCACGGACACGCGCTACTATGATTATGTGACGGGCGCGTAAGAGACTAGAGAGGGGGTAACTTTTACGCGCGATCTGGCTGCACTAGAGCGAGGGGCAGAGACTTTTCCCCCTCCGAGCTACCCATTCGTGTGCACGCTGACTGCGATATCGACTTGAGCGGTGCTCACGACTCGCACGGCTACAAGGGAATCTGCAACCTCGACAGAGGCGATGCACACAAAATCATATTCCCGAACTCGCCGCCGCGATTTAGCGCCGTTTCCGAGGCACGCCGAAAAGGGGAGCGTTGTACATCTCCCTACTAATCTCTGCTCGAACGGTTAAACGAAGACATACAATAACCAAATACACATGTACGCGCATTTGTCAAAGTCAAAGCGGGACTGCAACTGTCAAACTGACAGCAGGACTCGCGACACGGCGTATAACCGGACCGACCAATCACAGAACGAATAAAATAGCAACAATAACTATCGAAATATATCGTTACCCATGAACTTTTTATTAGGGGATGGGCTCGAATCAATTTTTTTTTTTCGACGTCGGTCATCGGTAGAAATTTCATTACGGTTGAACTTTCCGGCAAACGGGGTTTGCTAGAGACTCGTCTTCCCATACTTTTTAAATTAATTTAAACGAATAAGCTCGAGCACTATTTGTAATCTCGATGCCGCTTATCGGCGACTAATTCGATCTCTGCCAAAATCTCGAACGAACGAGATTGCTCGAAACTCACTTTACAAATGAGTTCGGCATTTTTGTCTCTGCCAGGGTTCATCTTCGCCAGGTTCTCCGAGGATCAAGTTCTCGGTCAATGAAGGTCGCTAGTCTCGCTCTACGAAAGAGCGGTGAAATTTTGCAATCGCGAATTGTTTAAACAAATCGCCTCGAATCGATTTCTTTTCGTTACGGTTGAACTTTCTAGCACACGGGGTTTGCTAAAGACTCCTTAGCAGAGGAGCAACGCCAGTTCTAACTCAAGGATCTCAGGGTTAGCAGGGTGGGGGTCCCGCGCGGGGTATCCGGGGTTTGACGTCACGGCGGGAAGGGTAAGGTCAGGTAGTGGGGAAGCGAAACGGTGTCTTCGGTGGCGGGGGGGGGGGGGGCAAATAGTGACCAGTAACCGTTGGAAAGCCATAAAGTTTTTGTTGTTTTTATCGTATAACTCGGAAATATCAGCCTCGTTATGGACACATGTGTGGAATCTACTATATATGGCTAGAAACATTTCCACCAATAAGAAAACGCTAGCTGCCATATGAAGGGCGCTCTTTTAGAGACTCATTAAAAAATGTATTATTTATTGAATTCAACTGCAGGTGTGAAAGGTGTTATTGCTCGATAAGAAAATTCAGCCCGTCGCGGTTTCATTCCGAAAAATGACGTCAAGATGGTCACATGTGCGAGTATGTACGCAGTGCATCCGGCCAAGCACCCGCTGGACTGAACCAAAAACGAGCTCGAACAGGTTCCAAGGATCTTGCTGCTAAAATATTGGGGTGAATATGTTGGTTTATTGCGGGATCGTTTGACAGAACATCATCGGGACGACAGTGAAGTGATATCATATCTTCCATGCATCGAGCATTATAATACGCCACAGATGAAAGATCACATTGATCTTTCATCTGTGGATCTTTCATTGGGCCCCCACCTCAACGTCGGGAGTGTGAAAAATGCTGTGGAAATTCTCCACGTACGGGGTTCTTCGAACGTGTTTGAACTTGTTTTTTACGACTGGAAACGTGGGGAGAAGTTCGAAGTTCAAAAGGAACTTTGAAAAAGAATAGTGTGGAAAATGGATTTCACGAGTATCAACAAAGTCAGCCGGATGGCGGAATTCTTACCAACGAAGAAGCTGTCCGAACTCCACGTTCACTCGGATCATCGAATTTCCGACATGAGGGCCGTACAAACCAAGTTTGGGAAACGCTACATTGCGGACATCTTATCGGTGCCACTTGTGAAGGCCTTCGACCAAGATCCGACAATGTTCGAGAGTATGCTGCAAGTGGCACGCGATGGTCAACTCTGCATGCGGTACATTGGTGGGAAATACAACAGTGTCGATCTCCGTCGTCTCTGAGCATGGTGGAAAAGACCAAATTCGTTGGAACACCATCGTCGAACAGCTGTCCGCATCATCGAGAGGATGCTGCAATGGGTCAACTCATCGGTGGGAAATACAACAGCGTCGAGTTCCATCATCTCCGAGCATGGAGACAAAATTGGGCACCATCGTCGAACGGTTGTTCGCAGTCGTCACGGTTTTTTTTTCGCAGTGTTGACTATGTAAAAATGTATGTGTTTGATTGAATTGTAAATGGTGGATGTTTTCGCCGTAGAATAAAAAATACAAATGACACATATTTTCATCGAAATTTTTTTTATTTATTTAAAAAAATCCCTCGCTCACACAACGCTTCGTATATGCTCAACCAGCTTTTCAGTGATTTTACATTCTCATGGGCGCAGTTGTATTTCGCGTTGAAGGAACGATGCGGGCATTTGAAGTTTGTGATTTTCGGCAGCTTCTGCAGCGATGGACAGTCCAGAGTCTCCAAGTCGATGAGGTTTGTCGCGGGATCCGTGAATCTTGATCTTGATGCGCATGGATGGCCATGCGCATTTCTCGAATCCCTTCGCATAGATGGCATAGATTTCTCGAATTGTCTTTCTAGTTGCCACGTATGGTATGCCAATGTGTTCCCATTGTATTCCATGGAAATTGCATTCCAGCCACTTGTTTGTCATTTTGTACTTGGGCGGTAAAGAGTCCCATGCAGATGGTACGTCGAAGACGAGCGTCAGCGGTTCAGTATCCTTGTCGTGGAGTTTGACGATGGACATCTCCTTTAGGACAAATTTGTTGAAGGATCTCTTGAAGCCCTGCACATCGACATTAAGCTCGATGTTGACTCAAGTGGATGCGAATCATAAATGTATACCAATTTTTTAACCCCACCACTGATTGGATTGTACTCGACAAGACGATCATGGGGGATCATGCAGTATGCTGAAGTTTGTGGCGAAATATCATTTATCAATTCGAACTCAAGACGCACGTCAACAGAGCCGGACTTGAGAGAATCGTTTTGCTTTGAGCAGTCCATGAAGACGAAGGGGGCTTTTTCTAAAAATTCAATTCTGCTGAGCCATGGTTCAGCCTCTTTGTTGTAATAGGTCGGTTGAACGTTTGCGTACATCTCGTAGAGTAGAGCATATTGATTTTGATCAATGTTCAAATTCAAATTTCCATATGGATAACATTGTGAGTTGAGGTATATTTTGACATCATCCAGACGGCCGCACACATCTCTAATTCATTTATAGTTTGACATCGCTCAGGTTACAATGATCAAAGTGGCTCGCATTTTGTTGTTTCTTATTTTTCCGCCCCGTCTGCAGCGCAAGTATGACATATCGTGGCTTCTTTAGCTGATTCGCTGTTTTCACAGACCACACGTGCATATAGGTGGCAGGCAGCAATGGATATTCATACAATTCCAATGTTCGGAAATTCATGGTGATTGGTGCGTCTTTGGCGAGAAACTTTAACAGCTGAATTTTTCGCGGATCGCTGTTTGTGCAATGGCATTGTCAACGGTCTTTGATCTCGTGAGAATCAACTCGTGCTTGGCATTTACGACAATTTTATGATAATCTTCGGCAAACCCGAGGAGCATGCTGAGCGGTATGCACACATCAAAGTTTCCCGATACATCTACAATCTGCTTGGTCTCTTTAACATCGAGCTATCCAGTGTTCTCGAGCATAGAGCTCTTGGCCAGTGAGAGAGATGAATATCCCATAATTACACTCGTAATGCCGACATTTTTATTACGATCGATTTCTATGGCATTCAATTCATATCGCACTTCCTCAAACAAATGACAAATGGTATTGTTAACGAGACTTGTAGCAGCGGTTGGCGTCCCATCGAGCTTGGATAATTTCCCACATATGTGTAGGGAATTCTTGTGTGGCAGGATGGAGAGGTCTTGATGTTGGATGGCAATACGGATATTATCGCTGTTATTGAAGGTTGAAGATGCATATGGCTGATGAGCGTGAATCTCGCGATGGATGATGGATTCATCAAAGATGACAGGCGTTTGAATGTTTACGATTTATTCCTCCATTTCACGCAGCAGATGGACAGAGCACAGACTAAATAATTTTTACACGCTTTCGCCACGCACTTTGAGACCCAAATTCTTCAAGAGTAGCACGTTTTAAGGTGTTAGCACTTTGGGCGCTGGCCGACGACTGGTTGTTTTTATTCATGGCTGTTTATTGGAAGATCTATTGAAAAATATACCCATCACGACTTTATATGCAGGTGTATGGTGATTACTTCACCGGGGAAATTTACCAAATCACCGTCTTGGTCCACTATGCGAATCTGTATCTCGTCAATCGTTCGACTCGTGATTGGTAGATAAATTACGTGGGAGAGGACTTCAATGATCTTATAGCCCGGTGGCACAGATGGAAAGAATTCGTGAATTGTCTGTACTTTTTGTCCGTTAATATAGGCACCAGCGGTAATGTTGCACTCAACGCGTAGGGCGTTCACTTTGAGAATGGGTACAGAAATGTCAGATTCCTGTCTTCTATTGCCTTCCAATTTGCGTGCGGTGAAGCCTAGTAGATGTCCAATAGAATCATTCGGCTCAAAATTTACATCATGATCACACTCGATCTCACTGCATAGCGTATTATTATTGCGTTCAATGCTGATTTTGATGTTTTTACGTGAGAGCTCTGGTTGTACAAACATCTCAGTGTCCTCTATTTCATAACTGCCCGCAGGTATCGTCACCACCTCATCTCCCACGTAAAGTTTATCGTGCTCAACGTCGATATTGGGAATAGACTTGAAGGTTAACAATTCCACGAGACCGAGAGTATAATTTTTGTGTGGCGAGAGTTCGATGGGGGGGGGGAAGTATTACGCCTCGAGTATGGACGATGAGCCAGATGTGGTCAATGTTAAACGTTCATCCATGATGCTGGTAAATTGACAACTGAATTCTCTACATCATTTCCCCCCTATGTATAGTGTATATTTGCCTTTGTGCTGCAATTGTCGACAAAGAAATTTAAGACACAAATGTCCACATTCAATCGTATCATATTCCTGATATCCCTTATAATTACAATTTACGCTACCAACACGAGAATATCTCATGAGTTCGGATGGTGGTGGAAGATTGCCGAAACTATCAAAGTACATGACTTTCCATCCAGACTTTTTGTAAGCGACCCAGTGTGTTCCAGGACGGACATTTTCATCTAAATTTACAATTGCTGCTTCACATTTGAGGGATCCGCTCGCTGGTAATGTACCGCGCATGTAAACTCCACGAACAAGTGGAATCTTTAGGATTTTCGCATATTTGAGAAGGTCGACGTCGGTGAGGGGTCGGTGAGGTAGCGCAACTTCTAGTTTTTTGGCTTGATATGAAGACCCAATTATATGGTTTCTGGTGTAAGCTTACCCAATTATATGGACCCTGCTTATATGGTTTCAGGTGTAAGCTTACCCAATGCAATCGCTTTAATTGTCCGATTATGACGCTTACTTTCATCCAATTCACGTTTAACTGCTTGAGCAGCATTTACAGCTTTAGCTATACTAGCCGCACCACCTGACAAAGCACCTGCAGCGCTAAGATCCGCAAAAATTGGCACGAGGAACGGTAATAAACCACCAATTTTATGGGGTACAGGTAGAACCCGAGGCGGGCGCACTTTGCCACCTTGTGTCTTTACAGCTGCACGAGCACCCTTTAGAGCTGATTTAATAACATGTTGCGGATCATTACTTCGAATCTCCGAAACGTCTACAACGATCATGTTAATATGGATATGACTTATACGTGCTTTAAAAACATGTGCACGAAATGCTGGAATTCCGACAATTATGAATTTATCACGATTGACAAGGATAGTAGTATTAATGAGGGTCGATATAGACAAGGGTTCGATTATTTTCTGACCATTGATAAATAAGTCATCGCTGGTGGTTGAAGAGACAGTATTGTACACGCCGTGACAGTGACAACATGAAGAGCGAACAACTGTTGCAAGAAAAACATGTATTGCGTGAAATTGAAAAGGCGAGCGATGCAATCAGACAAAAGCATCGCATGATGAAAATGGGAAAAGATAGCAATGAGCAGAGAATGCAAGATGTCTTTAAGCCCATAGCGAGGCCATTGGAGAAATTGGTATCGTATAAAAACGGTGAGGTGGTGAAGGAGGAAATTAAGGACAAACAAGTGAGTGATGATGATGAAGAAGAAGATGCGTTAAATAGTGCGGAACATCAATTGAAGAATGAGACACAAGATTCCTTCAAGAGTGAAACCCAAGATTCGTTTAAATTGATCTGAGAGGATGATGATGACTCGCAAAATGTCGATGAATTGATCAATGAATGTCTCCTGCTATCACAATCAAATAGAAAGGCAAGCTTGGATGTATTATATGGTATACGGAATCTCGCAAACAACAAATTAATGATTGGCAATTCTCCGATAATTTTCTACTCTCAACATATTCGCGTGGGAGATAAGGGTTATGCGAAAACTAGAATTAACGGAGCTGCTGTTTAAAAAAGGGCCCAATGTCGAAACTCTCACACCGGACGGTTTGAAAAATTATGAAAAGATTGTAATCTCGACGAATGCGCACAAAAAATGTCATAAGCCTAGTGAGGTCATACGACGTAACACCAGCCACAATTTCAACACATATATCGCAAATATAGTCGATCATCATGTGGGACAGGGTATGCCAAAGTATAAGTTAGCTAGAAAAAAACACCCAATTGGACTATATTTATTGGGACCATCCAAACGAGCTAGTAGATCGTCTTCGCTTACTTCTGGCATCACAAGCAGCCGGAAATTCGGCACATGCGAATGAAGTTATATCGATTATCGAGGAATTGCGTGAAGCTGAAATTATTTATTAAGGGACCAGTCCACTTTGAAAAATTCAAAAAATCGATTTTTTCCCCTGTTTTCGAAAGTACATACATTCAGAAACAATGTGTCAAAATTTTATGAAAATCCGAGCTCTCTAAGTATATTTTTTTTTACCTGAACGTCAGGACCTCACTCCGTCTACCTGAAGGTATAGCGCGCCCGATCAGAATATAAACTTCAAACGCGTTTTTCTCGAAACATCGTTTTCAAAATCTAGCTCCATCGTATCTCTCAAACGAATAAACCGATTCTCTTGAAATTTGAACCAGATATCGTAAACATGATTCGCAACGAGATGACCCTCGATGGTTTTGAAATTTTTATTTTTACTCTTTTTTTGCGAAAAACTGCGAAAAAAGGCTTTTTTTACTTTTGTCGTTTTTCATCTGCCATTTTTTTTATTTTTGATAAAACTTTATATCCGAGGGTCATTTTGTAGCTGGTGTCATACTGAATCTAATGGATTTTGATTTTTTTGTTTCAGACAAGCCGTTGCCGAGTTGTGATGGAGCCACCTAGCCCACCTATTTTTGAGGCGTTACGTTAAAAGATAGTTTTTAGACTTAAAAATGAATAAAAATCAATAAATTTTTTTAAAATGTATTTTAAGAATTTATTTATCAAGCCCAACAACTTTTATATTCATATCTTTTATAAAATCCTAAAAAAATAGCGACAATAGCCTTTTTTCGTGGCTCCAAAGTGGACTGGCCCCTTAACTCGGCATCGGAGAATGTACGCATTCTTGACATGAGTGCCGAAGTGTTTGGACGTCAATTGCGTAAGAATGTTCTCCTGAGTACGCAAGGTCCTCCAGGCCGACCTGGGATTGGGTTTAGAACTACCGCAGATGGTCATTATGCCGTGGGGTAGAAACGATTGTGTAACATAGCTAATCCGGAAGGAGAAGACGACGCCATCACTCTAAGTGCTTTACACAAAAGATCTCGAACTATCATTAAGAACATACGCAAAGAAGTGAATGAGAATAATCAGTTGTTGGTTAATGGACTTGAAGCTACGATAAGAGACATTGCAAAGACACTCGAGGCCGATGTCAAAACTCTACAAGATTTGGTGACTCGTAATTCGCACATGATGGCTGAATTGGATACGTGACTGATTGGACTGGAAAATGAACGTAAAAAGGAGCGCTCTCGTGCTCGAGCTACATAAGCCTGCTCGGCGAAACTATTCGCGTCGACATGTGTCACATCCGGAAGGGATGAGAGCCCAATATTTTTGTTTCCCTCTTTCTTGCCTACGCCTAGCGCAATAGCACGGGATGAGGGTAAAAAGGGGTAGTGTGTGGGAAAAGATAATATGAAGGAATTGACGCGATGTCTCGGTATTACGGAATAATTCGACACTTGTATAACCTTGTCTCTTAGTTTATTACAATTTAGGGGTCAGATCAAGGTAATTAGCTGATACACAGGATACAAAAATAGAAAAATATTATATAGTTCGATTACATTCGTTGTTCGTGTGTGCTCGCTCGTACAGTTGTGCATGATTGCTCGTAAAAATATCGGTTGATGCTCGTAAGGCGAAAGGGCCTTCGCTGGTACCCTGATGCGCTCGCTGGTCAAGTGGTTCGTAACACTTGCACAAGGTTTTCGGTATGTGTATATGCGTACGGCGAGAGCCACTTGAGGCTCTATATAGATATACGGAGTAAGACACGGATTTCTGATGGTCTACGCGAACTGAGGATCGAAGCTATATATATAGAACTTAAAAGAAAAGACTTGGAATAAGATTATCGATACGTAGATCGGAATTAAACGTGATAAAAGGTACTTGGAAGGAAGGAAGGAAGTCTTTCTTGATATGAAAATTAGGAGAGCTTCAGTAGTGGGAGAAGGAACCTTAGTGAGAGTGTGGTCTCGGTCATCTAGTTCTTCGGGGATTGGTCCATTGATCGTGAAGATATCAGTTGATTAGCGTCATTGGTCGCGGTATGGTGTGCGAATACTTTACAGATTCGATAGGCACGTGCGTGGCCTTATTTCAGGGCATCGGTTCTGACTAATATGCGTATGAAGAGAAGGAGACCTTTGTCTCGTGTTTCGGCGAAAAAGCGCATGAGATATAGAGTTCGATATCAGAGACCTAAGCATTCGCATGGTTTGTGTTATATCAACTTATGGCTACCCGGGAAAAAAATTTCATGTCTGAGTGGATATGTTCATATATGTTTCAGATATTGTCATATATGTATCAGATATATTCATATCTGACATTTTACAGTATCATATATGATTAGGTCTGATCATATTCCACATCATATATGCATATATAAGATCATATCTGATCAAATACAGTATCTGGCCTGACCATATATGAACTCATATCTGTTTATATCTGACTAAGTACCAAGGAGAGTTGGTACCGTAAATTCGTATCTGAACATACATTATGTGATATCTGAACGTATCTGTTCGTATAAGATCATATCCGATCAAATACGGTACCAGACTCTGCTATATAGATCTCATATCCCGGGAAAAAATTTCATGTCTGAGTGGATATGTTCATATATGTTTCAGATATTGTCATATATGTATCAGATATATTCATATCTGACATTTCACAGTATCATATATGATTAGGTCTGATCATATTCCACATCATATATGCATATATAAGATCATATCTGATCCAATACGGTATCTGGCCTGACCATATATGAACTCATATCTGTTTATATCTGACTAAGTACCAAGGAGAGTTGGTACCGTAAATTCGTATCTGAACATACATTATGTGATATCTGAACGTATCTGTTCGTATAAGATCATATCCGATCAAATACGGTACCAGACTCTGCTATATAGATCTCATATATGTTTTTATCTGGTCAAGTACCAAGGCGAGTTGGCAGCGCGAAACCATATCTGAACATATATGATGTGATATATGAGCAGGTACGTTCATATAAAATTCTATTCCATCAGATACGATACCAAACCTGGAAAATATACGAAGTCTTATAACCCATACCTTATCGTATATGCAGTTCAGTTGTTCACACATGAAAACGTCTAAATATATGAAACGATATCCCATCAGATACGGCATCTCACCTGACTGTATTATATGGGATCATGTGAGTTACTATAATATTGTTAATTATTAACACGTCGAGTGATGACATGTAAACCCGCTCTATATATGTGAACATTTTAATATCTTCAGGACTGCTCTAATAAGGTTTGCTTTGTTTCAACAGGGTAAGATTTGCTCTGATATAGTCAGAGTCATACCTGGTCTGATAGTTCAGATAAACTATGATTCTATCATATGGGCAGGTCTATTGTTCATAGATGTCCAGGTCTACTGGGACCTACGGTATTTTATTCTTATATATTCAGATCTGGTCCGGTAGGATCAAATCTGTCTGACAAGATCAGATTTGGTCTAATAAGATTAGATCTGTCCGACATGATCAGATCTGGCCCAAAAAAATCAGATCTGGTCCAACAAGATCAGATCTTGTCTATGGATTGGATCTGGTCAGACCTGCTGCAATATGGACGGGTCTGCTCTCGAAATTATAAAAATGGCTCTGATATGATCATACATGCTCAGATATAAGCATACATGATCTGTCATGACATTACATGATCAGACCTGGCCATTTTTCTTGTCTGATCATATCTGATTCTACAGATATGATTCAGATACATTCAGATATATTCAGATATGAACTTTTTTTCCCGGGTATGATGACTTCTCATATCGAGAAGTTTGTATATCGGACTACGCTGCGAGACCGGATGTCTTATTTTTCAGTCAGTGTTATAAATTCGTCAGAGCCGTTTAGGCTATGTTATGATGAAGTAATCTAGGGTCGCGGCTTCTCTTGGTCACCATGCGGATGGGCCGGCGTAGAGTTTTTGGAGTCTGGTGATCGAGTTGATGGTTGATTTTTCGTTCAACAGCTCTTCTTGGAATATGCGCCTGAGATCATGTTCTTGTTGACAGCCAATGGGATAGGAAAAGTCGATGACTGTGGCGGTGCTGCTATCGTATATGTATCGCTGTAGGTTGAATATGCGTGCGAAACGTACGCACGTTCCTTTTTACGCTGTTACGCGTTTTATTCTTAGATTTATTCATTTAATAATAAGCTTATAACGGCAAATGAGGATATTGGGAATAACCGAGAGAAGGCACATTCGCTAGGATATAACACATGTGGACATCCGTGGCTTGGACGAAACCTGGCCAGCCGATCTCGTCGATATGTCATCATACGCGCGTCAAAACTTCAAACACAAATTTCTTCTTACCGTCATCGATACATTCTCAAAATTCGCCTGGGCCGTGCCAATGCTGAGTAAGAAGGGCAAAGATGCAGCAGCTGCAATGAGGTCGATACTTGTTAAGGGACGCATACCGCAGAACTTACACGTCGATCATGGAAAAGAATTTTACAATTGTAACTTTAAGCCCGTCATGAAAAAGTACAATATTCACATGTGTTCAACATATAGCAACTTGAAGGCATCCATTTGCGAACGTTCCAATCGTACATTAAAGAATAAGATGTGGGTGCAATTTAGCCTTCGCGGTAATTATACGTGGATCGATATTCTTGATAACCTAGTAGCCGAGTACAACGATGCTGTGCATCGCACCATTAAGATGAAACCAAGGAATGTCAACGCAAAAAATAAAGAGCAAATATTGCAGCACGTTTTCAATAAGCCTCGACCACCAATGAAAAGATCACCGAAATTCAGCATTGGTGATAAAATGAGAATCAGCTAATTTAAGAGTGTTTTCGAAAAGGGTTACACGCCAAACTGGACAACAGAAATATTTACGATATCTCATGTAAAAACAAACCCACTCGGTGACGTATGGTTTGAAAGACCATAAAAATGAACCGATCGCCGGTGACTTCTACGAACAAGAGCTTCTCATTGTCAAGCACTCCGATATCTATCTCATTGAAGAAGTATTAAAGAAGCGCGGCAATCGAATGTTTGTAAAGTGGGTAGGTTTCGACAATAGCCACAATAGTTGGATAAGTAAATTCGATTTGTAGTCGACAATCAAGAAAATGTGACCGACATTTTTATGACTTTCTACCGCGACCCGTCCCCGCCGCACGTGGTGCTCCTTCTCTAATCCCTTTTTTGCTCACTCTCCAAAAGTACATGAGGACGAGGAAAATAATAGGTGCGCATGGATTAGAAAAACGCCGTTTACTTGCAGGCAAAAATCCATTTTTACAAGATCACATATTTACAACAACAAAAAATGTACATAATTTTGAGAAGTTTTACATCGAGTTAATATTTACAAAAAATATATATACAATTTTCACAAGTTTTATACATCAAGTTATTATTTACAAAAATGTATATAATTTTACGACTTTATACAAAAAAATGTATGTAATTTTTACGACGGCATGCTGTAATGACTCCATGGTAGGGTTACAGAGGTCTCAGGTATGATATACCGCTTATCATCATGTGAACATGGAGCGATGCTCGTCTCGCGAATGGTGTAAACCTTGTGCAACTTCGATCGAATACACGTTTGACTACGCATCATTTCAATGTCTCCATTCAAACATAGAACATAATCGTCAAACGTGATTGCCCTAGCCACAACGCTACTCTTAAGACCTTTAACTTTTTTAGTGTCATTCTTACCCCCGACACGTGTTGCATACATCTTCGATCGAAGTCGGATGAACACGATCATAATTGCTCCATTGCATTCGTCTTTCATGAGACTGGGTACCTTCTTGTTGACAAGCGGCATACCAAACCTATTGTCCGTTGAATAATCGCTCGGATCAAATTTAGCAATGTCGCGCTTCATGTCTGCATATACATCATCGCTCGCAATGTCATATATAAGGCTATCTGTATCGATGTACATGACTTTACATTTATCGCGATACAGGGATACCATATACTCGTGATGAAATCCATACAAGCACGTTTTGGCTATGTCGAGTATGCACATACCCACATATATCGGCTTCTTGAATTTCACCTCGAGATTGCGCAATTCTACGGAAATGAGGTTTTCCGAAAAAATACTTCGGCTATGGAAGTTTGGCTTCGCAATCATTGCCATCGCGCCGTACCTGCCCTCCCATTTTGTCAAAAGCTTTACATCTACATGATTGCGCACATTTTCCATCGTTTTGCCAAACACCGCATTATTCATCAATTTGAATAAATCCATTTCGAAATCGTTTTTGGCCAGCATTCGATACTGTGTATTTAACTCGATATGTGAACGCAGCCATGGGGATTGTGTGAACTCTAAAACTCTATGGATTTTCGTGAGGTAAACTACATGACTGTAGCGTTTTTTATCCCAGACGGTTACTAGCAGCTTTTCTTCCGCTTACCCGGTGGATTTTCGTATATTGGGCAAAATGACAGGTCTTTGTGTGCATCATGGAGAGATTGTGGGTATTCCAAGTCGCCCTCAAGGATGTAGCCTGTAGGCGAATCTAACGCGATGGATAGTGGATCAAAATTGGACACGTCGTTTACCCATCGAAAATCTGCAACCATATCGATGTCCGTTAGACATTCAAACTTGACGTTCGAGTGTTTTTAGCATTGCATCCCATGTACTACTACACATAGCCTGGCAATGTGTAGTAGTACGCAGGATCTAGTCCATAGCTCTCAACGCACGTATTCCGAAAGTTTTCGAAAATATCGGCTAATAATAAGACAGCTGTCTTCGAGTACAAATCGCTATAGTCGCCCAGCGTTCGAATGGAGAATCGCTCCCAAACGTTCTCAGCATATGCGTACTCGCTCTCGGATACTGTAGCATCTGTCAGGGAACTGTAAAATGCGTCACGTGGTGGTAGGCAAGTGTCGTCCAACCTAGTCACGCCGTCAATATACTCATAAGGGAAGACCCCCTTTCGCGTCAGCAAATTGAAATCGCCTGACGAAAGAGTTGAAAATTACATCCGTAAAATGTTGAGTTTGTCCTCGGTCGGGAATGATGCGAATTTGTCAAGACTGGTGTTGAGGAATTTGTATGAATCGATGAAGCGAAATTGGATACTATGTTTTGAATCGTCTTTAATTTCAACATGCTTCGCGAAGGAGATGTATTTCTCTTTTGTGATTGGAAGGACGTCAGTTTTTCCTTCGAAAGTTATGACTACTTCCTTGATAATAAAATGTGCATCACATCCCGACAAATTACGGAAAACTACGGGAATAAAAAATGATTGGTCGTAATTTTGGTTGCATTTGGAATGGGCAGGACATCTATATCGTCCGGTCACATCACTTAAATGGTTTCTCACATATGTAACACTCAGTGGCGTTTTGAAAACTTGCCCACTCGGTTGGAGTTAGAGGTATCATTGGCAGATTGTCGTAAAAAATGTTTTTTTTACGCAATGCTATGTTTTTAAGTTCGTCTACAAATCATGATATGCAGTCAGCATTGCGACGTGAATAATACGTAGAGAGTGTCACGTCGCGACCAAATGCGCACAATGTATTTTTTTCTAGCTTTCTCTTATCTTTTTGAGCCCCGGCGAAGACGCAGGGCCGATGCGATTTCCCATGGAAATCGTGAACGACCACATACGCGCGATAGAGGCATTCTCATTTTTCGACGGATATTTATATTTTTCTTTAAGTTTAGACCTACACGGCGGAAATGTAGGCTATTGATAATAAGTAAGCGTCTCACATATTTTCCCATGCGAGAGCACAGCAGTCTTAACCATATGATAAACAAATACACACTCGCCAGAATGAAATCCTCGAACCTTGGAAACCACCCTGTCATAAAACACCACGTGCACTCGCGGGCCTTGGTCAACAAGCCCTATCTCGAGCAGTGCGTTCTCGCCGCCGACAAGGCCCCTTTTCCCGCCCGGTATTTTTCCGCGCTCCAGATAAAGGAAACGCTGCTCCAATTCCTGGAAATAGAGAGACGAATATGACTCGCAGACTACGTCCTGCTCCCACTCTCTATTATCGACCAATCATCCGAAGAGACACATATTTGATGCTTTTTCCACCAATCCCTGTAGAAAATGCATCACGAAAATGCACCCCATCCCCCATTAACGAAACCTCTCCTATTTTTCCTCTTGGCAACGAAGTGTCCGTCGGGAAGGTAGTCTCCCAACAGTTTCCATCGCGATCGGACTAAGTCTCCAACATCTTCCATCAAATCTAGTTCAACACGAAAAGCTGTCTCCTGACAGTATCTGACAAGTCCAAACGTTAACTCTAAAAATTAGTATACCTCCGGTATAATTGTTACAAATTCTGTATATACTTTGCAAAGCGCGACCACATTAATATCGATACATTGAATTGCCTAAATGCCCAATTAACTCGAAGACTCGGCTCGCGATAAATACTCGTGCATTAAAAGATCGTGTCTACGTGAAGAACACCAGCTCCGCTAAACCCGTAACCGAGCGTACGCAACCGAGCGGCCGGGCCTACCTGCGAAAGCCCGATTCGACCCTCCGTATCTCCAACCATTGTACCCACGGCGCATCGACAAATGTAAGCGAAATACTTCATGTACATTTTCTGTATTATTAATTTAATCGACTTAACCAGATCGGTTAATTCCAATAAACCCCGAGTCGATAGAATTTGAGTGTCCAATTATTCTTCAATCGGATAATCGCGTCATCCCATTTTTACCCAAGCACTACCCCTTTTTACCCTCATCCCGAGCTATTGCGCTAGGCGTAGGCTACAAAGAGGGGAACGTAAAAATATATGCCCACGTCCCCTCAGGACGTGACACATTAATTTTTGGGTGCTCGTCCGGGATTATGAAAAGGGAATGTGCTGAGTGATCCAATGTCTGCCGACGAATCAAGTATCTCATTGAATTTAAATGTTACGGAAGATCTAGCAGAACAATCAATATATTCATTAAGGAGCTCCAGTGCTGAATTATTTCCTGGTTTCGAACCAAAAAAACGTTCAGTAAAATCATTAAATTTACCTCGTAAAGCCGAAAACGAAGAAATAACAGTCATGTCGACAAATCAAACACTCTCTTTGAAGGATACTCTTGATTTCGTTCCGGAATTCAACGGGAAAAATATCCCCTTTTCCGACTTCGCAGCAGGATGCGAAGATGCACGGGATATGCTCCCTCCCGAATCCGAGAGACGTTTTGTAAGATTAGTATGGAGCAAATTAAAAGATCAAGCCAGCGAAGTTATTCAAGCGTCCAAGTTCGAAACAATAGACGATCTCTTAAAATTCTTGTAAAAATATATGCACCAAACAAAACTGAGGTGCAACTGTTGGGAGAACTCAGCCACATATTGCAAGCAAGCGGCGACAGCGTGATCGATTTTTCCACACGGATCAGGGATAAAGCCAAAGAAATTCTTGAAGCTCAAAAAGCATCCCATAGTTGGGCAGAAAATGCCGTTTTCAGAAAAACACTAGATTACTACTTTCTCTCGTGCTTCAAACGCGGGTTAGCAGAAGAAATAGAGCAACGTCTTCCCAAGTGCGACGATGTCGCAACCGCTATAGATTATGCTATAGAAATCGAACGCGACCTCAAGGCGCGTAGAGAACTGCAGGCATCCCTAGTTAGATCCGTTCCTACAAGACCGGTAAAAATTTGCAACATTTGTAAAAAAGATAACCATACGACAGAAACTTGCCGATTAGGGACAGTTACGTGTCAGAAATGCGAGGGTAAAGGTCACAGTGCCGATCAATGTAGAAATAATCAACCCGAACAATAGACTGTCACGTGTCTCCGCGAAAACTTGCTATGCCAACCAGAAATCTTCGAATTTTTCTGGCAATCAATCACGCCCCCCACCTGCTCCTCAATGCCGAATCTGCCATAATCACGGCCATACCGCGGATACATGCTTTAAAATCCGAAATAATTATTGGAAATCTGATCGGCTATCGTGTCGGTATTGCAAAAAAATTGGGCACACGATAGAAAACTGTCGTACCCGCGAATATAATAATTCACGTTATCAGTCGGGAAACGGGCCGAGTGCCTCTCGGATGGACGCGCCTAGCGGCCCCTCCACTCAAACGCGTCAAACAAACGCCGTCTCGGTAGAAGCGCCCAACGAGAATACCCGACCTACGCAATAAATTCTGAAAATTTTAACAAATTACCCTCGGAGTGTATCGGAGCACTACCGGAGAAAGAGACAATTTCAATGATGTTAGATAGCGGAGCCGTCCGCAATCTAATAAAAAAGGAATGTACGAAAAATATGGTTGACATCGACGAAGAAGACGTCATAAAATTAACAGGCATTTCCGAGTTACCGGTACTTTGACTAGGGTACTACTTCTAGACTAGTACAACTTCGCGTATTCGATTTCGAATCATTATTTCATATTATACCCGACGATGTACCGCTTCCCTACCCCGATCTGCTGGGGTAGGGAAGTTCTCGATATTTCTCGATATTTCTTTAAAACCAAAGCCAATATTAATTACCGAACGGAATGTCTCGAATGTGGGGATAAATCATGGCCTTTTGAAAAACGTACTGAACCCGATGAGGTGATAGAAATCCCAGCGCGTTCGGAAACTTCCTTCCACGTGAAGGTAAATAACAATACAATAGAGGGATACCTCTCGCCTTTAAAAATCCGTGAAGGTGTATACGCTGGCGATTGCCTGGTGACAAACATCCACGGAAGGGCTCATTTGAAGGTTTATAATACCACAAATGATGCTGTAAAATCGATCGGGCCAGTAGTAGAACTGCAGGAATTCGACACTATCGAAGACCTGTCAGGGAACAATCCAAGTCCAAACTGCATGACAATTTTTAATTCTCTAGATTGCACGACAACTACGCTATTCCAGAGCCCAAAGGAGGCCAATTCAAAAGTTTCGACAAAAAATGTCGAACCCAAATCCTGGCATCATTCCGAAGAGGGTGATGATCAAGAAAAACTAAATAAAAATTTATGTAGCGAGGAAAGAACGAGAATCAAGATCAATGAAAATTCAAAAATCGATTCAATTCAGGGCCAATGATCAAAAACAACCAAAAATAAAAATGCGAAAATACAATCGAACGAATACTCAAAAAAACGAAATGAATTTAATGAAAAGTCAAAAATCAAATTCAAATATCAATTCTGTCTCCGCCTCTGAACCAATATCGCATAACATAAAAAATAATTCGGAGCGTTCAGAAATAATAAAAAGTCTCTTCCGACTTGATCACCTCGCCAAGGAAGAGTCAGATCACGTCGATAACATTATTAAAGAATACTCAGATAGATTTCACATAAAGGGAGAACCATTGGAGTCGACACGTGTGCTTCGACATAAGATTCCTACGGTCGACGACCTGCCGGTCGACGCCAAGCAGTATAGGTTTCCTCAAGCCCTTAAGGGTGAAGTCCAGCGTCAGGTAGACGAGCTACTGGAGTCGAGGATTATCGATCATTCTCAATCCCCAAACAACAGTCCGTTTTGGATAGTACCGAAAAACCAGACTCCAACGGTAATAAGCGTTGGAAAATGGTAATTGATTTCCGAGCCCTAAACGACAAAACAATCGGTGATTCTTCATATCCACTGCCGAACATTACCGATATTTTAGACCAATTAGGGCGCGCAAATTACTTCTCGGTCTTTGACCTGGCATCCGGGTTCCATCAGATTGAAATGAACCCTGAAGACAAATCGAAAATCGCCTTCTCTACTCCGTATGGTCATTACGAATTTTGAAGAATGCCTTTCGGGCTCAAAAATGCCCCGGCGACTTTCCAGCACTTAATGGATATCGTATTGAGTGGACTCCAGTGAGTATCCCTCTTCGTCTATCTCGACGATATCGTGATCTATGCCAAGGACCTAGAGGAGCACGGTAAAAAGATTCAGGAACTGATGGAACGATTACGTAAAGCTAATCTCCAGTTGCAACCGGACAAATGCGAATTCCTCAGACCAGAAGTCAATTACTTAGGACATATAATCGGTAAGGACGGACTGAAGCCAGATCCGAACAAACTATCGGCAGTCAAGGATTTTCCAATACCTAAAAACGTTAAAAATATTCGGCTATTTCTGGGCTTAACGGGATATTACCGTAGGTTTATTAAAGATTTCTCAAAAATCGCAAAACCACTAACTCGCCTTCTAGAAGACAAAACTAATTTCGAATGGACGGACGAAACGCAAAGAGCTTTCGACATTTTTAAAAATAAACTTTACGAAGCTCCTATTCTACAATACCCTGATTTTGAAAAACCGTTCATCATCACAACAGACGCTTCGGGCTTCGCCTTAGGCGGAGTCCTATCACAAGGTGAAATAGGTAAAGAAAAACCGATAGCATATACGTCGTGCGTATTAAGAGGGGCATCCCTTCAGTACGATACCTACGAAAAAGAGGCAATGGCTATCATTCACAGCGTAAAAGCGTTCCGACCCTATATATATGGTAGGAAATTCACTCTCGTCACCGATCACAAGCCTTTGGTTTGGTTCAAAATGGCCAAAGACGCGAATGCGCGCGTCCTAAAATGGCGACTTAAACTCTCAGAATACGACTACGACGTCGTGTACAAACCTGGTACCTTGAATTCAAACGCTCAAGCCCCATAAGGTTCACAACTCAGGTAGATGTCCACCCCATCCCTCAGGAAAAAAAAATAAACGTCGTCACTCGCTCTCAAGCGCAGAACGACGTAACTCCAAATACAAAAGAAACTGCACGCGGAAAAAAATCGTTTGGTGACGATACACTGGCAAGAGCCGATGCACCCTCACCAAAAGGGACAGATATGCGTACCGAACCCCGGCACCTTACTCGCCGAAACCGTAAGGTCGTAAACTACGAGGAAAGTAGTGGCGATGAAACAGAAGCCGAGGCTATAAGACCCGCACGTGTTGGGCGCCCCAAGAAGGTTGTTGACCGAAAAACAGCTGAGGGCCCTAGCCAGCGCAAAGGATCTCGTATCCCTAATTCCCAAATTCCCTCCGATTCTAATTCCAACGATCCAACAGATTCTAACTCCGATTCGGTTGACTCGCAATCCTCCGAAGATGAGATACCCCTGACTCACGGAACAAAGGTACCTGAATTTCAAATTGCTAATTGTGTCATGACGAAGGAATTGTTTCATTTCCGAAACGACCACTTAGTCTATTTTGTTGATTCAGCTGGTAAACCATGCGACCAGGGAGCACAAAAATTATTGGAATTGAACAAACTTCCCCTCTGGAAAGATTTGACAGTAGGCCAAGCCTACGGTAAGAAGGTTGGGAAAAAATATCACATTGCATTAGTTATCAAAAGCGAGAATTCTGGATCGTTATCTTTCATAATAGAGGACATTAAAGAAAGCGTAAAAGAGTTGAGAGACCTTTGCAAAATTCTCAAACTCGAATCGTGGAGCATTTGTCACACAAATCACGTCGAGCACAGTCGAGATTCGATCGAAAAACGAGATTCGATCTTTTACGTATTGCATAAGTCCCCAATTGGAGGACACAAGGGTGTCTCAAAAACATACAATAGAATTAAACGCGGATATTTCTGGGAAGACTTGAAATCAGATATCCAAAGAAGAATCCAACAATGCTTAGAGGGTCAACTAAAAAAATTAGTCAGAGTCAAAACAAAACAACCAATGATAATAACGGACACTCCGGGCACAGTCTTTGCAAAAATTTCAATGGACATAGTAGGTCCAATGCAACGTACCTCGAATCAGAACGAGTACATTCTTACTATTCAAGATCACCTCTCGAAGTATTGTGTCGCGATTCCACTCCCAAATGCACTAGCGACAACGGTCGCCGATGCATTTATAAAGAAATTTATATGCGTTTTTGGTGCACCCAAGGCGCTATTAACAGATCAAGGAAGTAACTTTTTGAGCGGTATCATGAAACGGGTCGCAAAACGATTTCGTATCAAGCGATGTCGAACGACATGCGAATACGAAATCGAACGACGGCGTTTCATCCTCAATCCAATGGATCCCTCGAGAGATCTCATCATGTACTGGCCGAATTTTTGAAACAATGTACGGAAAAGGACAATGAATGGGATCAATGGTTAGAATTGGCAATACTCTCGTGTAACACAAGTGTTCATGAAAGTACGAAATATACTCCGTACGAACTAGTCTTTGGCAAATTAGCGAGAGTTCCATCAAGCGAACCACTTCGAGAATTCGATCAATTACCCACTTATCGCGGGTATTTAATTGAATTAATCACGAGAATAAACGGAATCAGAAACCTCGCCTATGAAAATCTAGTCTCGTCCAAACATCGTTCGAAGAAATATTACGATAAGAACACTAATCCCAAGAGCTTCAAGGTAGAAGACTTCGTCTACCTCCAAAAGGGTCCCAAACCAGGTAAACTCGGAGACCATTATACTGGCCCACATGAGGTTCTAGAAAAACTGGACAAGGGTAACGTAAAAATCCATTATAATAACAAAACACGAATAGTGCATGAAAACCGATTGCGATACTTACACGTTAACACCGAAACCAGAAACAAAAAGAAAAAGAAACCACCAAGAGTCGACGAATCCGATTTTAATCTTAATTAAATAAATAACCACAACAATTACACTTTTTTTTTCAGATGGCTGTTATCAAACTATTCAGAAACATCAACGGGTATAACTTTTATGAAATCCCAAAAACAAATTCTAAATTACAAAAACAAATTCGAATTTCCAAAAACAACAACGCTGTCTAATAAGAATTATCTAACACTAATTTAAAAGATATTCGCCCAATGTTGACTCTACATTTATATCTGACGAGCGGCACATTCAGAAACAAATTTAAACGCTATACCTATACGCTATACGCTATATACTTATTCAATATTGTAATCGAGAATGTGAAATTCTTTAAAATAGTTTATCTCCTGCGATACAAGCACTAGACGAATTTACATATTGTTTAATGAAAGCTCCAAGCCATATGGCGGTACTAGCTAGCGAAGTGGTACACGTTATTAAATGTATACCAATAGAAGTAAACCTGATCGGGTTAAAAGAATGTTAAAAGAATGCTAAAAGAATGTTAAAAGAATTCTACGATCAATCATCTGTCACTCGTGGGAACGAAAAATATCTCCTTACTCCTCGAACTCATAAATTACCAAAAGAAAAACTCAAACAACCTGTAATTCCTTACTTCCTCCATATTACCTTTACGGAGACATCTGGTACAAATTCATACCTACTCCTGTCAAAGCCATACTACCGGCAAGCATGAAGCCGACGACGAAGTCTACTTGGCCATACACCAACCCAGCACTACCATGTGGGATCTATTCCGCAGAAGACATCGACAACGTACGAAAACACATCATGTTTCCTGTAGAGCAGCCCGCTGCCATGAACAAAATGGCACGGGGCACCAGTGGTCAAAACACTGTCAACCAAGCGGACTCCATCTGGAATCGCACGTGGGAAAAATTCTCTCAATTCTGTACAGCAAACGCTGGTGTCACCCGAATGTTACCCATCGTTCGATCAAGCACGCTTCTCACAGATACGGTGATCTATACGTACAGCCTATGCACTGTCTACGGCTGGTCGGTCTATCTCGTCGGTGCAGTATGGAACTCGATTACGCACCTCCTGATGCACCTGGCTAAACGACCTAAGAAGATAACGTCAACGAGGGAACTGGTCAAGAACTTCATAAACTCGTCACAGCTCCGTTAGTCGAACCAAAGGATCAAGTCAAGACCAACGCTGCAACACATGATCTCTACATTAACATCTCCGATCGTTCAAGGTACGATCACCGTCCTAAAACACGTTCCTTTCCTTTGAGTTCGCACGAGAAGACATTCGACTATCAAAACGACCATTTTAGTCATGCCTAATAACGTTTTTCTCTATCCCCATTATTATTGTTCTTTTAACCTTGTCAAGTAAGATAAGTTGAAATGAGTAAATAAGTATTTATTCGTAAGGAAAAAGAAAGAAGAAAACGCGTTAATATACATCGTACAGTGAAGTAAGAAACATATATACATAATGTTAAAAAAAGAAACAAAAAATCTCGTACGAAAATCTTTCAAAAAGATACACACACGCTTTCATATAAGGTGATAATGAAATTCACGTGTACCTCCTAAGCGCAAGATAACTATAAGTCACACCGTCATATTAGATACCAATCCTCAAATACATTTAAGTCAAATTGTAAGTCGATCAATGACAATGCCAATTCATAATATCGTGGTACTATTTTTTCGATTGCAACCCCCAACGAACCTGATCGAGCGAGACGCTCAATCCCAAAGGGGGGAGAAGAGATCGTTAAGGATTCAGCTTCGGTCCGGCCAATGAAGGTTTTCCAAAGTTGTCGATGGAAGTAAGAAGATGTTTTTTTCTTTAACGTTTCGGCCCTCTGGTTTGGGTCCTCTTCAGAATATATATTTTTTCTGTATAAATGATAATACACAGTTTTTAACGATCGCGTTTGAAAAAGTTATACATATGAGCGTTGTGTGTTATGGTATAGTTATCTAAATGTTGTGTTATTATGTATAATAAATTATGTTAGTTCTGTTTTAATTATAATTATATAAATATAGTATGGATGATTTCTTATATTGCGTTGTTTATTTTTATGTGTATGTATAGGTGCGTGAAATGTAAAGAAATGAAATATGATAGTTAACTAACCTCGAAGTTGTGGTATTTCAGGTTTTTTTACACATATTTGGAAAGATGTTACGACCAAAAAACATTATTTATGGAGATAAATTATGTTTAGTGGGAAGATGCTCAATAGATGGAGTTATTATCGTTTTTCGGCGATTTTTTTTAAATCTGTAATGGATAGATAATTATAAGTAATTTTTATGTTTCATTATTGAAATTTTAAGTATTTTTTTTGTGGTCTGAGACAAGTTTTGGTGAGGAATCGAAAGACTATGGTGTTTACCTACTGAGTTAGTTCTTAAGAATTTGTTATCTTTCCAAAATGAGCAAAAACTCGAAATTTGCAATTTGGTTCGTTACATGTTGTAACGTCGCGAGCAAAGCGCATAAAAATATTGCGTTTTCTCTCTCCTACTTTGTTGAAATCCGGCGAGAACGCTGGCTTGAGCGATTTCCCCTGGAAATCGTGAATAACCATTAAACGAATATGGCATTCACATTTTTCGACACATTCTCGTATCTTCTTAAGCTTAGACATACCACAGCTGCAATATAACCTATCGATAATAAGCGAGCGCCGGGCGGACTTTCGTACGACCCTCCTTACCCACTCGAATTCAACGAGAACATAGTTTTAGGCACGCTTTCTCGGAAAAGTCGTAAAACAAAAAAATATCATACTGCAAGGCAGATGACCCAGAGTTCACCCGCCGGCGAAGGCATAGCGTAGCTCCGATTCTTAAATCCGTGTGGGAACCAAGGATAGACGAAGACCGCCGGAAAAGTCCACTCGACTCGGTCATAAAACCGGGCCGCGACGAAAATGAAATGCACATGGAAGGGCTATGAGGCGCATAGCAGCTGCACTATCGCAGGGCGACTCGGCGCCGGGCCCTAGACTTTAGATAAACAAACACGATCCCATGCGCTTTTTCCACGAAAACTCGCTCGGAATAGCTTCATTCCGATTGGTCTATTTGTAATTAATTTCATGCGCCCAGATTCCAAGGTACAAAGAACTGTCTCCCACGTCGACCGCTCCGATTGGTTAAAAGAGAGTAAAAAACGAAAAACCCCTTTTTCTCCTACTTCACCCCAGAAGGGAAATCTGGAGCAGGAAGGTCCAGAGGATTAAAGAAAAATCAGTTCAGCATCATCATCCGAACGAGAAAGATCTCTTCTATCGGCTCCAACCTTGTACCGCGATTCGTACCTCTGTTCCGCGTTTAACAATCCAACTCTGTTTTTCGATCATCCATTTGCATATCTATTTACTTTGAAAAGTATTGTGAATCTTCTCTGCGCTCTTCACACCCGCGAAGTGACCCTCCGACCCATCTGCGGAACCATTGTAAACACAGCGTGTGTGCGGCCCATCGACCGACATTGTACAAGCGAGCGTAACAGGCCGAGAGCGAAGGCCCTTTCACCCAATTCCGAAGGACCGTCATTCAGCAAACGTAAGCTAACTGCACCATTTTTTGTATCGTTTTCTTAATCCGCCGAACTGTACTCTTCCCATGCTTCCGACCGGCCAAGTGGACGGCACTCCGTAATAAACGAAAATCTGTAAAAGGTAACTACATTTGTCGCAATCATTCACATAACTCTTGACCATCTAGGCACTCGAGACCTAGAACACCCGTTCCACACATTCTCCTTTTACCCTCATCCCGTGCTATTGCGCTTGGCGTAGGCAAGAAAGAGGGAAACGAAAGTTTTATGCTCTCATCCCTTCCGGATGTGACAATGTTGAGTTGTGTAGCGGACGAACGTTCGAGAAAAACTGAGTGATGTATTAATTTCGTGTGGCATATTCGAGTCTCTGTACTACGAATCGGGGGAAGGATCATATCGGCAGTGACGTGTCAATGAAAATAAATTAGGTGCACCAAGTTAGGGGTATTTAAAATTAGTTTGCAATGTCCTTAAAATTAGCTTATCATGTCAATATATTAGTTTATGGTGTCAATAATTTTAAAATTGTTATGAGGTAAAATACAGTAGGGTGTGTTGATAGTTATATTATAGAATTGTAGATAGAGCTATGTTTTTGTATGTCTGTTCTAAAATTTATGGCGTTGGAGTGTGCTTTAATTTGTATCATTTCCAGGATTAGTCTTTTTTTGAGCCAACTTTCATTGTTCAGTATTTTTGCATTATCAAATTGAAATTCATGTTTTTGTTCTATTGCATGTTGGCTAAAGCTGTGTGTATTTGCGTAGTATGTTTTATGCTATTTTTGTGTTCTTTTAATCGGGCTTCGAGGTATCTTTTAGTTTGGCCAATGTATGTGGCGTTGCAATCTTTGCAGTCGATTTTATAAACAATGTTGGATTTTTGATTGTTGTTGATTTCGTCTTTGATGGAACCAATAATGGATAAAATATTGTGTTTGTTATTTGTGACTAGTGTTATGTTGTATTGTTGGAAGAGACGAATTAGTTGATGATGTATGTTTTTTGTGTAGGGGAGATTTATTATTCTGGAAGAATCAAAGTTGTTGTTATTTGTTTTTTGTTTGTTGATTATGGAAAGTCGATGTTTTATTACTTTATCTGTGAAAGAGATTGGATAGCAATTTTTTGTCATCGTGTTAGTGATGAGTTGGAGATTTTCTTTGTGGAATGAAGGATGAGATAGTTTTATTGCTCTGTCAACCAACATGTAGATTATGGCTTTTTTTGGGAGAGTGGGTGGTGTGAGAAGAAATTTATGAATTTGCCAGACCAGGTTGGTTTCCTATACCAATTTGTGATAATTGAATTTTGTTTACGGATTAAAAGGAAGTCAAGAAACGGGATTTTGTTGTCTATTTCATTTTCAGATGTAAATTGTAGTTTTGGGTTATAGGAATTAAAAATCTTTCTGGTGGATTCAAGTTTGTTAGTTGGTAGAGCAATAATAATATCATCAACATATCTTTTATATAACGGTAGTGAGAACTTTAATTTTTCCAGACAATTTGTTTCAAGATCGATCATGACAATGTTGGATAATATTGGAGCTAAAGGTGATCCCATAGGTAACCCTGAGATTTGTTGGTAGATTTTATCTTGGAATGTGAAGAAGGTTGAGAACATGATATATTCTATGGCTTTAATTAATTCATATAAGGGAAACGTTTTTGAGAATGAGTTTGATCTTTTTTGTAGGCTATGGATAACTAATTGTAATGGAATGTTGGTATAGAGAGAAACGACATCAAATGAGAATAGTTTGTAGTTGAGTGGGATTGAGATGTTGGAGAGTGAATGTTTTAGGTGGAAGCTGTCTTTGACGTGTGAGTTGGTCGTACTGATTAATTTAGAGAGTTTTGATTGTATAAATTCACCTAGTTTGTGTGTTGGGCTATTTATTGATGATACTATTGGACGAAGTGGATAGTTTTTTTTGTGAATTTTTGGCAGGCAATAGAGACGGGATAGGTTGCAATTTCCAGCTTTTAAATGTTTGTATTTTGTTTCATCAATGATTTTTAAGATTTTCCATCTGGAGAGAATATTGTTGATACCTTTTTGTAGAGAGTTGATGGGATTTTTATTTGTTAATTTGTAAATTGTAGAATCTGCGAGTAACTCATGGGTTTTTGTAATGCAATCCGATTTATTAAGAATGACTGTAGAATTTCCTTTGTCCGCTCGTGTAAGTAAAAGTTGAGGGTTGTTTTTTAAGAATGAGGATGTGTTTCTTATGATTTGATTGGTGTGGGAGAATGATTTTGGGATATTAATTTTGTTTAGAATTTTATTGAATCTGGTTCAAATTTCAATTTGTCTAGGCTTGTCGAGTAAAAAATCTAGTTTTCCTTCAAGTTCAGAAATTGGTTTGTATATGTGAGTTTTTATGTTTGAGAGTTTAAGGTAAGGAAAACAGAATTTTTCACCCAGAAACAGGAAAGTGGAAATGTGTAGGGGAATATCTATATTGGATAGGTTTATGAGCCAATCTTTAGTTTTGTTCAATGTGATTGTTGAATTTATATTGTTCAAAGGATCAGTGGGGAGATTATTATTTGTGTCATGTTGTCTATTGGCGAGTGATGAGTATAAAATGTTGTGATTTTGTGTTGTTTGATTTGTATTTTGATGATTTAGGTAATGTATCTTGTTTTGGTCCATGTGTGTTTGAGATGAAATTGTTTTTAAAAATTCTTCATGGTTGAAAATGTGATGGTGTATGTTTTTGGTTCTTTGAAATCTGAGATTTTGGAGTTTTTTTTGTGTGTTTCATATGAGAGTTTTGATAGTTTGTTTAGTTTTATTTGTTCTAAAGTGAAAAATCTTTCTTTAATATAGTGTGGGGTCATGTTGATTGTTTCTGTGTTCTTTTCTATTTTTTTGTTCAGTATTTTTATTCGAAAGTTGAGATCGTCAATTTCTATGTTTAATAATGATTTGTGGAATTTGTGAGATATTCTATTAAGTTTTATTTTACCTTTGTTACTGAAGATTTGAATATTTAAGTGTTTGGAAAAAATGTGTTTCGGTGTCAAACCTTCTTGTCTACATTTAAGTAAGAAACGAAGTTGTTGTTTTAAGCGAGTCTTCGTGGCAGTGTCGTGTTTCCAATTCTTGAACGCTGCTAGGGTGAAATATCCGAAGAGTTGTAGTATCTCGCTGAAGAAGATCATTGTGTCTGTTTGTAGCCAGTCGATTTAAAATGAATCAAAGAAGTGTGAGGCCGTGTAGGTGACAAGAGATCGTTAAGGATTCGGCTTCGGTCCGGCCAATAAAGATTTTCCAAAGTTGTCGATGGAAATAAGATGTTTTTTTCTTTAACGTTTCGGCCCTCTGGTTCGGGTCCTCTTCAGAATATATATTTTTTCTGTATAAATAATAATACACAGTTTTTAACAATCACGTTTGAAAGAGTTATACATATGAGCGTTGTGTGTTATGGTATAGTTATCTAAATGTTGTGTTATTATGTATAATACATTATGTTAGTTCTGTTTTAATTATAATTATATAAATATAGTATGGATGATTTCTTATATTCCGTTGTTTATTGTTATGTGTATGTATAGGTGTGTGAAATGTAAAGAAATGAAACATGATAGTTAACTAACCTCGCAAAATCACAACATTTTATACTCATCAGTCGCCAATAGACAACATGACACAAATAATAATCTCCCCACTGATCCTTTGAACAATATGAATTCAACAATCACATTGAACAAAACTAAAGAATGGCTCATAAACCTATCCAATATAGACATTCCCCTACACATTTCCACTTTCCTGTCTCTGAGTGAAAAATTCTGTTTTCCTTACCTTAAACTCTCAAACATAAAAACTCACATATACAAATTAATTTCTGAACTTGGAGCCAAACTAGACTTTTTACTCGACAAGTCTAGACAAATTGAAATTAGAACCAGATTCAAAAAAATTCTAAACAAAATAAATATCCCAAAATCATTCTCCCACACCAATCAAATCATAAGACACACATCCTCATTCTTAAAAAACAACCCTCAACTTTTACTTACACGAGCGGACAAAGGAAATTCTATAGTCATTCTTAATAAATCGGATTACATTACAAAAACCCATGAGTTACTCGCAGAGTCTACAATTTACAAATTAACAAATAAAAATTCCATTAATTCTCTACAAAAAGGTATCAACAATATTCTCTCCAGATGGAAAACCTTAAAAATCACATTGATGAAACAAAATACAATCATTTAAAAGCTGAAAATTGCAACCTATCCCGTCTCCATTGCCTGCCAAAAATTCACAAAAAAAACTATCAACTTCGTCCAATAGTATCATCAATAAATAGCCCAACACACAAACTAGGTGAATTTATACAATCAAAACTCTCTAAATTAATCAGTACGACCAACTCACACGTCAAAGACAGCTTCCACCTAAAACATTCACTCTCCAACATCTCAATCCCACTCAACTACAAACTATTCTCATTTGATGTCGTTTCTCTCTATATCAACATTCCATTACAACTAGTTATCCATAGCCTACAAAAAAAGATCAAACTTATTCTCAAAAACGTTTCCCTTACATGAATTAATTAAAGCCATAGAATATATCATGTTCTCAACCTTCTTCACATTCTAAGATAAAATCTACCAACAAATCTCAGGGTTACCTATGGGATCACCTTTAGCTCCAATATTATCCAACATTGTCATGATCGATCTTGAAACAAATTGTCTGGAAAAATTAAAGTTCTCACTACCGTTATATAAAATATATGTTGATGATATTATTATTGCTCTACCAACTAACAAACTTGAATCCACCAAAAAGATTTTTAATTCCGATAACCCAAAACTACAATTTACATCTGAAAATGAAATAGACAACAAAATCCCGTTTCTTGACTTACTTTTAATCCGTAAACAAAATTCAATTATCACAAATTGATATAGGAAACCAATCTGGTCTGGCAGATTCATAAATTTCTTCTCACACCACCCACTCTCCCAAAAAAGCCATAATCTACATGTTGGTTGACAGAGCAATAAAACTATCTCATCCTTCATTCCACAAAGAAAATCTCCAACTCATCACTAACACGATGACAAAAAATTGCTATCCAATCTCTGTCACAGATAAAGTAATAAAACATCGACTTTCCATAATCAACAAACAAAAAACAAATAACAACAATTTTGATTCTTCCAGAATAATAAATCTCCCCTACACAAAAAACATACATCATCAACTAATTCGTCTCTTCCAACAATACAATATAACACTAGTCACAAATAACAAACACAATATTTTATCCATTATTGGTTCCACCAAAGACAAAATCAACAACAATCAAAAATCCAACATTGTTTATAAAATCGACTGCAAAGATTGCAACGCCACATACATTGGCCAAACTAAAAGATACCTCGAAGCCCGATTAAAAGAACACAAAAATAGCATAAAACATACTACGCAAATACACACAGCTTTAGCACAACATGCAATAGAACAAAACATGAATTTTAATTTGATAATGCAAAAATACTAAACAATGAAAGTTGGCTCAAAAAAAGAATAATCCTGGAAATGATACAAATTAAAGCACACTCCAACGCCATAAATTTTAGAACAGACATACAAAAACTTAGCTCTATCTACAATTCTATAATATAACTATCAACACACCCTACTGTATTTTACCTCACATAACAATTTTAAAATGATTGACACCATAAACTAACTAATATATTGACATGATAAGCTAATTTTAAGTACATTGCAAACTAATTTTAAATACCCCTAACTTGGCGCACCTAATTTATTTTCATTGACACGTCACTGCCGATATGATCCTTCCCCCGATTCGTAGTACAGAGACTCGAATATGCCACACGAAATTAATACATCACTCAGTTTTTCTCGAACTTTCGTCCGCTACACAACTCAACATGTAACGAACCAAATAGTACATTTCGAGTTTTTTCTCATTTTGGAAAGATAACAAATTCTTAAGAACTAACTCAATAGGTAAACACCATAGTCTTTCGATTCCTCACCAAAACTTTTCTCAGACCACAAAAAAAATACTTAAAATTTCAATAATGAAACATAAAAATTACTTATAATTATCTATCCATTACAGATTTAAAAAAATCGTCGAAAAACGATAATAACTCCATCTATTGAGCATCTTCCCACTAAACATAATTTATCTCCATAAATAATGTTTTTTGGTCGTAACATCTTTCCAAATATCTGTAAAAAAAAACCTGAAATACCATAACTTCGATGTTAGTTAACTATCATATTTCATTTCTTTACATTTCACACACCTATGCATACACATAACAATAAACAACGCAATATAAGAAATCATCCATACTATATTTATATAATTATTATTAAAACAGAACTAACATAATTTATTATACATAATAACACAACATTTAGATAACTATACCATAACACAAAACGCTCATATGTATAACTTTTTCAAACGTGATTGTTAAAAACTGTGTATTATCATTTATACAGAAAAAAGATATATTCTGAAGAGGACCCGAACCAGAGGGCTGAAACGTTAAAGAAAAAAACATCTTCTTATTTCCATCGACAACTTTGGAAAACCTTCATTGGCCGGACCGAAGCCGAATCCTTAACGATCTCTTGTCACCTACACGGCCTCACACTTCTTTGATTCATTCTAAAGGGGGGAGGTGTCATGTCGCGACCAAATGCGCACAATGTATTTCTTTTTCTTGCTTTCTCTTATCTTTTTGAGCCACGGCGAAGACGCAGGGCCGATGCGATTTCCCATGGAAATCGTGGACGACCACATACGCGCGATAGAGGCATTCTCATTTTTCGACGGATATTTATATTTTTCTTTAAGCTTAAACCTACACAGCGGAAATGTAGGCTATTGATAAGCGTCTCACATATTTTCCCACGCGAGAGCATAGCAGTCTTAACCATATGAAGAACAAATACACACTTGCCAGAATGAAATCCTCGAACCTAGGAAACCACCCTATCATAAAACACCACGTGCACTCGCGGGCCTTGGTCAACAAGCCCTATCTCGAGCAGTGCGTTCTCGCCGCCGACAAGGCCCCTTTTCCCGCCCAGTATTTTTCCGCGCTCCAGATAAAGTAAACGCTGCTCCAATTCCTGAAAATAGAGCGACGAATGTGACTCGCAGACTACGTCCTGCTCCCACTCTCTATTTTCGACCAATTATCCGAAGAGACACATATTTGATGCCTTTTCCACCAATCCCTGTGGAAAATGCATCACGAAAATGCACTTCATCCCCCATTAACGAAACCTCTCCAATTTTTTTCTCTTGGCAACGAAGTGTCCGTCGGGAAGTCAGTCTCCCAACAGTTTCCATCGTGATCGGACAAAGTCTCCAACACCTTCCATCAAATCTAGTTCAAAACGAAAAGCTGTCTCCTGACAGTATCCGACAAGTCCAAACGTTAACTCTAAAAATTAGTATATCTTCGGTATAATTGTTACAAATTCTGTATATACTTTGATAGCGTAAAGCGCGACCACATTAATATCGATACATTGAATTGCGTAAATGCCCAATTAATTCGAAGACTCGGCTCGCGATAAATACTCGTGTATTAAAAGATCGTGTCTACGTGAAGAACACCAGCTCCGCTAAACCCGTAACCAAGCGTACACAACCGAGCGGCCCGGCCTACCTGCGAAGGCCCGATTCGACCCTCCGTATCTCCAACCATTGTACCCACGGCGCATCGACAAATGTAAGCGAAATACTTCATGTACATTTTCTGTATTATTAATTTAATCGACTTAACCAGATCGGTTAATTCCAATAAACCCCGAGTCGGTAGAATTTGAGTGTCCAATTATTCCTCAATCGGATAATCGCGTCATCCCATTTTTACCCAAGCACTACCCCTTTTTACGTGGGTCATTTGACAAGTACCTAGCCTCACCGCTAGATGGTGCCACTATTGCAAGAGAAATACACTATAGTGTAGTACCGTCTTGTAGACGGCTACTGACAAAATTTCAGCCGGATCGGACTTGTAGTTCTCTTTTGAGAGCGTGTGAAAGCAAGTGTGTCCGTTGATTTTTGAAAGAATGGAGAAACAACAATATCGGTCGGTGATTCGATTCTTGTTTTTGGAAGGGAAATCGCGCAGTGAAATTAAAGAACGCTTGGATGCACACGGAAAAAAAGAAATAGTACAAAATACAGGGGCTACAGAGTTCGCATTGGACTCGAGCGATTGCACAGCGATATTACCTGAAACACAGTGCTCAAAATACAGTGTGCTCAAAGTAAATTATTACAGTTCCTTTACTGTCCTCTTTGGACTCGAACCGCTCTACTGTATCTTTTACTGGAACACACAGTCCAAAATGCAGTGTAGTCAAAAGTAAATTTTCACAGTTCAACACTGTAATATAAATTTAACAAAACTTGTAATTTGACAGTTGGTTAATCTGTATTATGTACAATGACTGCGCCAGTTGTATCGACAGAGTTTATGTAGGTGTTTTAACAGTGAAGTCCTCTGCTCTAGAAACTGGTTAGCAACAGATATAGTTTCAGTTTTGAACCGTTGCTTTTTACAGTGTGAACACGGGAAACGTTCTTGTTTTAATACTGTAATTCAAACTTGATGACCCCCGTAATTTAACAGTGCCACAAATCGTATATTATACAAAATTAGGGGTAAAAATAACATTAGATAGCGCTGAAAGAACAATTGAAGCGCTGAAAGAACTGCCAGTTCTTTGTGTCCTGGTCGCGCCACGCTCGAGACAAGTCCTAACCAGTGAATACCGTTCACAACGTCACACTGTAAATTTGATTATGAAAATAAAATAAAAAAAATTCGGCGAAATCTTTGCTTACAATGTATATATGTGTGCGCGCGCGCGTGTATGTGTGTGTGTGGGTCGAGAAAATATAATGAAGCGAATGAGACACACAAATAAGTTTATCGATAAAAGAAGTTTGAAAACAATGTGTAGAAAATATTAAAAAATCAGTCACATACACAAGAACGTACCTTTTTTGTAAATAATTCTCTCTTTTTTATAATTTCTTGAATTATGTCGCAAAAATTTCAACGTTCGCATCCTATCGACCACGCACTACTAACTGGCAATCCTTTGTGTCCTGGCCACGTGCCTCACCCCACGCGCGAGACAAGTCCTAATTAGATAAGAACGTACTTTTTTTAAATTCTCTCTTTCTTAATAATTTCTTGAATTCTGTCGCACAAATTTCGATGTCCGCGTCCCATCAACCACGCACTACTAACTGGCAATCCTTTGTGTCCTGGCCTCGTGCCTCACCTCGTGCCTCATGTTCGTACAGTATAAAAATCAGTGATCGCATTTAAATTTTTCAGTTGAATATTTTTACTGAAATCACTGATATATTCACAATATAAAACTGCAAATAAACCAGTGTAACTGTAAAAATCTCAGAGTCCACAGCTAACGTCACGAACTGTTGAAAGAAGAGTAAAACTACCATGCCACACTGTGAAATTTAATAAATCACGCTGTACTCAATGCAGTGTACATTGTAACCCTTGCACTTTACGTACAGTATAAAAATCAGTGACCTCATTTAAATTTTACTGTTGAATATTATTACTGAAATTACTGATTTATTCACAATACCAAACTATAAATAAATCAGTGTAAGTGTAAAAATCTCAGGGTGCACAGATTACGTCACGAACTGTCGAAAGAAGAGTAAAACTACCGTGCCACACTGTACAATTTAATGAATCACTCTGTACTCAAAACAGTGTACACTGTAACCCTTGCAGTTTGCGTACAGTATACAAATCAGTGATCTCATGTAAATTTTACAGTTGAATATTCTTACTGAAAACACTGATGTATTCACAATACCGAACTGTCAATAAGCCAGTGTAACTGTAAAAATCTCAGTGTGTACAGGAAAATTCGTCATTTTTGTAGGACAGGATTTACATTACTCTGTTTTACTGTATAATGAAATATGGCACCCTGTTTTTCATGCAGTTTATACTGTGATTTTCGCTGTTTCTTTTTTTCCGTGCAGTGTATGGGGATGCTTCTCCTTCGATGGTGACTGTTAAATTTTGGTATAACGAGTTTCAACGTGGTCGTACGTCGGTTTTTGATGATCCACGCCCAGGTGCTCCAAAAACAGCCACTACGGAAGAGAACGTGACAAAAATACACGATATCGTTTTGTCAGACCGCCGATTAAAGGTGCACGAGATAGCTGTGATAGTAGGCATCTCACAAGGAACATCCCTCAGGTGTCCGCCTCCGATTTTGTTGAAACTCATATATGTGATAGAGCATCGAAAACTTTGAGACATATATTTTTTTTTATCGGCGGAAAAACGGATTTAAGGGGGGAAACCGCCCCCCAAAGGAAGGCGTGTCGAGGGGTGATTTTGCAGTTTCACCCAGAAGCAATCCACCGATCTGAATGAAACAAAAATGAAAATTCTTCTAATGAAAAGCGATAAAAAATCCACTATGAAAATGTTAAGAAAAAATTAAATTAGTGGGTAAACCACCCCTCAATTTGCCTTTTTTCACCCCACACTAAAGAGGGTTGTATACAAATTAATAAAACAAGTATCATTTTGAAGGGCAATCAAAATTAAAGTCGACGGGTTTTTGCGTTTTGGCGGCATAGCAAATTTAAGGGGGTAAACCACCCCTAACATAAATTTATTTATCATGGTCGTTTTTTCTGTGTTTAAAGTACATCCGCTGATTTTAAATATTTCTTTAAGCTACAATTTAATGTTTTATCATATTTCAAAATTATTACATTTGTCTTAAGGGGTAACTACCCCTCTGGCGAGAAACATCATTGAAGCATCCGCTTTCGATTTCGTTGAAACTCATATATGTGGTAAAGCATTGCAAACTATTAAACATGTTTTTTTTTGTATCGGCAGAAAAACGGTGTTAGAGGATGAAACCACCCTTCAAAGTTTCTCCCACAAGCAGTCCATCGATCTGAACGAAACAAAATAGAAAATTCCTCTAATATTAAGCGATGAAAAATCCACTACAAGAGTGTTGATTAGAAATATAATTGATGGGTAAACCACCCCTCCATTTGCCGTTTTTCACCCCACACTTAAGGGGGCTGTATGAAAATTAATAAAACAGGTATCATGTTGAAGGGAAATCAAAATTCAAGTTGACGGGTTTTTGCGTTTCAACGGGAAAGCAAATTTAAGGGGGTAAACCACCCCTAACATAAATTTGTTCATCACCGTCGTGTTTTCTGTGTTTAACATGTATCCGCGGATTCAAAATATTCTCCCGCGTTTGTAAATTATTACGTTTTTAAATTTTTACATTTTAAGGGTGAACTACCCTCTCTAATTGCTTTTCGTTTGAAGTTTCGCGAAAGGTTTCACGAATTTCGTTAAAACTGTTTTCATTTCATCGGTAATATCAATTTTATGTTTGTGTGTGCAGGCATATTCGGTTTGAGTTTTAGGAGCGGTACTTTGGGAGTGGGGACCTGGGGCTACCCCCTACTCATAAGACTCATAGTTTCATATTGTCATAATTATATTTTCGTACCGAAATGTTTCTTCCTCTAATTCAAAAGTTTCGATGAAAGCATCTCCCATGCAAAGATGCAATGCAGTAACAAAAATATATTTCATTTCAACTCCATTTGCACTTGAGGAATAATATAATTAAACTGCAATCACTTACACACAATCAACTCTCATCACCGCGGTATTCTAATCTTTTTAAATATTCATGGTATAAAAGTAATTATATATCTAAAAAACCAGCAGATTTTGAAAATCCTGTTATCTTTGGTTTTGGTGAATCGAACACACATTGTGAAATACCCGGTTGCAATAATTTGGACATTATCAGATGTGCATGGTGCAAAAAGTCGTTGTGTTTAAAGCATTTTTTTGACGACTATCATTATTGCAGGAACTATGAGCCATGATTGTTGATAGTAATCATATGAAAAAAAAGTATATGTCACGAGAAAATGATTTGACGGCATATGACTGCGATACTTTTCACTAGTACTATTAATTAAATCAGCTGATATGATTGCTAAATGAAATATGTCAAAATATATTAAAAACATGTTCATTAACCTACTGTAAAACCCTCAGTTTCATTAATATGTTTAATTAAATGAACGGTAAAATAATAAAAATATACATTCCTCTACAAAACTACGTCGCTGGCTATATTATCGCTTGACCCAGGCGCATCATCGTTCCGAAATATACGAAGTGACCCTTATAACTTATTCTGGAAATTATTATAATTAATGATATAGTAGAAGTGTATGTTTATTCCTATGGAGATACTTAATGGACGTGCATATTAAAATCGGAAGCGTTTCGACACGGAAATATGATTCTTATGAGTAAGGCGTAGCCCCAGGTCCCCACTCCCAAAGCACCGCTCCTAAAACTCAAAACGAATATGCCTGCACACACAAACATAAAATTGATATTACCGATGAAATGAAAACAGTTTTAACGAAATTCGTGAAACTTTTCGCGAAACTTCAAATGAAAAGCAATTAGAGGGGGTAGTTTACCCTTCAAATGTAAAAATTCAAAAACGTAATAATTTAAAAACGTGGGAGAATATTTTGAATCCGCGGATACATGTTAAACACAGAAAACACGACGGTGATGAACAAATTTATGTTAGGGGTGGTTTACCCCCTTAAATTTTGATTCCCCTTCAAAATGATACCTATTTTATTAATTTTCATACAACCCTCTTAAGTGTGGGGCGAAAAACGGCAAATGGAGGGGTGGTTTACCCCTCAATTATATTTCTAATCATCACTCTTGCAGTGGATTTTTCATCGCTTAATATTAGAGGAATTTTCGATTTTGTTTCGTTCAGATCGACGGACTGCTTGTGGGAGAAACTTTGAAGGGTGGTTTCATCCCCTAACACCGTTTTTCTGCCGATACAAAAAAAACATGTTTAATAGTTTGCAATGCTTTACCACATATATGAGTTTCAACGAAATCGAAAGCGGATACTTCAATGATGTTTCTCATCAGAGGGGTAGTTACCCCTTAAGACGAATGTAATAATTTTGAACTATGATAAAACATTAAATTGTAGCCTATAGAAATATTTAAAATCAGCGGATATACTTTAAACACAGCAAAAACGACCATGATAAATAAATTTATGTTAGGGGTGGTTTACCCCCTTAAATTTGCTATGCCGCCAAAACGCAAAAACCCGTCAACTTTAATTTTAATTGCCCTTCAAAACGATACCTGTTTTATTAATTTGCATACAACCCTCTTAAGTGTGGGGTGAAAAAAGGCAAATTGAGGGGTGGTTTACCCCCTAATTCAATTTTTTCTTAACATTTTCAGAGTGGATTTTTCATCGCTTTTCATTAGAAGAATTTTCGTTTTTGTTTCATTCAGATCGGTGGATCGCTTCTAGGTGAAACTGCAAAATCACCCCTCGACACGCCTTTCTTTGACGGGCGGTTTCCCCCCTTAAATACGTTTTTCCGCCGATAAAAAAAATACGTGTCTCAAAGTTTTCGATGCTCTATCACATATATGAGTTTCAACAAAATCGGAGGTGGACGCCTGAGGGATGTTCCTTGTCAGAAGAACGCGTGTGGCATATCCTACATGAGACTTTGGGCATGAGGAAGCTGTCGGCAAGGTGGGTGCCGCGTTTGCTGACTGCAGACAACAAACGCATTCGTGTGACCACTTCAGAGCAGTGTTTGGAGCTGTTTAATCGCAATCCAAAAGAGTTTTTGCGTCGTTACGTGACCGTCGACGAAACATGGATTCACTGGTATACTCCAGAGCCCAAGGAGCAGTCAAAATAGTGGACCTTACCCGGTGAACCTGCTCCAAAGAAGGAGAAGACGGTCCCGTCGGCTGGAAAGGTGATGGCCACTGTTTTCTGGGATTCTCAAGGTGTGATTTTTATTGACTACCTGGAGAAGGGCAAGACGGTCACGGGACAGTACTACGCCGAACTATTGAGCCGATTTAACGCCGTGTTAAAAGAAAAACGGCCCCATTTGTCGAGAAAGAAAGTGCTTTTCCACCATGATAATGCACCTGCTCACACCTCCGCGCTCGCCACGGCTAAATTGGTCGAATTACGCTATGAACTGCTGCCCCATCCACCGTATTCTCCAGATTTAGCTCCGTGCGACTTTTTTTGTTTCCGAATCTAAAAAATTCACTCGCCGGCAAGAAATTCCACTCCAATAACGAAATAATCGCCGCAACGGAGGCCTATTTTGCAGACCAAGAGATAATATTTTTTTACACTACATTAAACTTTACACTACATTGACTACATTGAAAAATAAATTTTATTTTTAGCAAAATTTTGGTGTTTTCATTTGTAGGTTAGGTACTTATCAAATGACCCACGTACCCTCATCCCGAGCTATTGCACTAGGCGTAGGCTACAAAGAGGGAAACGTAAAAATCTATGCCCACGTCCCCTCAGGACGTGACAAGAGCGATTCATCGTATGCACAGCACACGTAATAACCAATACTAAATACTTCATGCTGACGACATATATCTTTTGTCGCGTTCTCCTCGTCAGTCTTTGCTAATACACACTCCAAATCGGCATACACGATGAAGGGGTATCGTTCTTTCCGGTTGAAGTTTACGAGCTGGAGCCACTTATTGGTATCGTTCGGTAGACGGATGGCACAGTTGTTTATCGCGCTACAATCAACCTCATGTGACTGCACTTTAGCCTCCGATGAGAAGTAATGCAAACACCTACCGAATATTATTATTTTTCAAATGTTTTAATTATTCTAGCATGTATCATTACATATGTGTGTGTTTATTAGTTACGTTAACTATTACATACCGATCGCATATATATTTGATGGCTGTTTACATTGAGTTGCGCGTTCACATGCCTCGAAATGTTTTTGATTCAAGCGAAATGTCCCACATTGTTGTCCTCCGTATCTTGTACGTATAGCAAATTAATGAGGTTTTCCTTCTTGGATTGGGACACGCGTATCGGAACAATGTTATTTGTTGTTGGTGGTACATATATTGACTGATAAATTGTTTTGAAGCTCAAATTTCTTGATTTGCGGTATGGTCATGGAGAATTCAACATCTTGTAGATTGAGTATTGTTGAATATTGAGGGTATGGAGATGACGGGCACTGTTTCGTTCGGTGGGATATAGAGCGGCGATCACAGACCATGCAAAACATGCATTGTCATTGGACTTGACATTTACAATAGCACGCTTCGTCATTATTTCCTTTGACACTTTTAAGCGGCACCCGGCGCGCATTGGATCATACTTATTCACACTTATGGTTAAATTTAGAATTTTTAACAAAGTCCACCCACTATCGCGTTCTTGAAAGTCATCAAGAGATGCTAGATTGGGTTCGACAATGCGTTGCTCATACCACTCGTTTAAATCAGTTGTCTGGAAAAGTTCAAAGTTTTTCGTATTAACACTTTTGTTTGCATGCTTATCGCCTGCCATAAACTCACCGCTGAACGTGGTATTAACCTTTACACAGAAAATGTTCCTCAACAATGTTTTTCACATGTAAAAGCACCATGTCCCTGGCATCTCCGAGAAATTGACGTGGGTCAATATGGTCGCGATTGATGACTGAACCACCATACACGATTTTCAAATGCCGATTCAATGTTCCGCCAATTTAAACCACTTTCTCGCGCACCACATCCCGTACCCCCACGAATGAAACGTTGACGCACTGAGTTTTTCAAGCCTTCAGGTCACGCTGAGTTTTTCAAGCCTTCAAGTCACGCTATTTGAGCAATCAATGATTGTCGATATCCGATCAATAATCGCTGGCGTTTATAACAGCTTTAATTTTCCAACAACTCGATGAATTCATTGTATTGATGCTCCCACATATTGTACTCTTCCACTGAATTTATAAGTGCGGCTTGCTCTCGTAATCTTGCTTCTGATATGTCGCCGGACATTTTTATAAGTTTTTCAACAAAAAATGGTTGAAGACAAAGAGAAATACCATGTGGATGAGTTCACTGCTCGACTGCGATTATTTCAATTTTCCGAGCAGCGGTCACACCCTTTGAAACTTTTGAAGAAAAATAATTTTCCGTCTTTGTCCTCGCCTGACTATCTTAGAAGTCTAACAGTATACCCTCTCAGGCTTTTTGATAGTGCAATGTGTACTACAGTGGGGATAGAGCATAAAACAAATATGGAACGGTTAATATAGATATGAGGAGGGGCGCATATGATCGGGTTTTTAAGTGTGAGTGGCGTTCACGGCGGAAAATGTAAAGTAATCCGGTATCTCGATGGAAAATATAAAGACTGCCAGTATATGGACTGAAATGTTTAATGGGATATCAGGAACGTGAGAGAACCAGACTGTATCCTGCTATAGCGTCTGCGCTCAAGTTATTCATACATAGGTAACCGAGATTCCAAAAAAAAAAAAATATGGCGATCACCTGTATGATTTCCCCACACGCCGTCGTCAAACATGGTTTTGTGGAGATCGTAAACGTCCAAATTCTAGCAGGTCAACATCCGCCTTTCCCACTGGAGTTTTACTTCAACTCATTTAAGCCTCCAGCGATAGTAAGGAAAAAATCATAATCACTTGTATGATTTTCCCATTGGTTCTCGCCAAAGGCGGTTTTATGGATATTGAGCCCTAGGAGGTCAGCTTCCGCCTCTACTGACGGAGTGTTTCTTTTCTGATAATGCCCTACTCTCGAGGTGGCAAAGAAAAAGGACGTTAAGAAAACAAATCTTTTCGTTCACCCTTAGCCTGGATGAGATGCGTCTTCATTGCTTTTTTAAAACATTTTTAAAACATACACACACACACACACACACACACACACACACACACACACACACACACACACGCACACGCACGCACGCACGCACGCACGCACGCACGCACATACGCGCGCGCACACACACACACACACACACACACACACACACACATGGGTCTTTCAATGTATAACATCTACGTATGCAATATTGTACAAAAAATTGTTACATTATTGATAGAAAAAAAATGTTCTTATTTAGTGTTTTGTAAACAAGTTTATTATAAACAAAATTTGTCTTTCAATTTAATTTAAAAAATCTATTCGTTAGGTAAGAATTCTTTGCCCCCCCCCCCTCCTCGCTTCATAGAAGACACCGTCTCGGTTCCCCACTACCTGGCCTTACCCTTCCCGCTGTGACGTTAAACCACGTCACAGCGTGGGACCCCCGCCCGCTCCCCCCTGAGATCCCGCAGTTAGAACTGACGTTGCTCCTCTATTCTCGTTTTGTGGAAGGGTGCTGGCATTTTCCCGTTCTTTTTAATGAATTTAAACAAATAAACTCGAGCACTATTTATAATCTCGATGCTGCTTATCGTCGACGAATTCGATCTCTTCCGAAATGTCGAGCGGCCGACATCACTCGAGACTCAGTCTACAGAAAAGTTGTAAAATTTTACAATGCTCATTGTTTAATTTTGCTTCGGCACTTTTGCGTTCGGCATTTTTCTCTCTCCCATGGCTTATATTCGGCGGGTTGTCTGTGGCCGACCAAATTCGCGAGCGAACGAGTCTCACTCTGCGAAAGAGTGGCAAAATGCTATAGTTACTGCAAAAAAAATACGTTTAGTATTTTTTTCTCTCTGCCGGCATTTATCTTCGGCAGGTTTTTCCAAGGATCGAATTTTCTAGCAATGACGATCGCAGGACGCTCGTTCTAAAGAAGAGCGGCGAAATTTTACGATCGCGAATTGTTTGAGGGACGACACCACTGTAAAGTTTGCGAAAAATCGTTTCTTTGGAGAGACTTTTAAAAAATCCTTTGAACCTTAAAAAATATGATGTGACATATTTTAGATTATAGCTCAAAAAAAGCAGTTTATAAGTGCATTTTGAGCTATTTCTTAGGGTAGTCTCCGAGCGCTGAAAAGCGTTTTCGGCGATGCGATGCCGGTAGGCGCAGTTCTCAAACCTCATAAGCCTATTATCTTTGGGGACAAAGTCACTGACTAAAAATAGTTTTATTTTCTACCATATTTGGAATTGGATTACGGGAAAAAATACTTTTTCAGCTGTAGCGTCTGTGAAACCGTTGACTCCAAACACGTTTGTCTCATAACCATGTTTTTGAAATCGGGACGCAGCAGAACTCGAACAATTTTTATCCAATCTACTTGAAATTTTAACTGTAGCTTCTTAGATTGCTTTTACCCTCAAGTACGCGCGCGTTTTTCGATTGATTTCAAATTATGAAAAAACATGTCACTTTTTGTAAAAAAATTATGGTCGAAAAAATGATTTTTTTTTTAACTCGTCTTTATTTATTTTTTATTATTTTTTAATTTACCCCGTACTTGACTGCTAAAACTAATATGATTGACAAAAATATTTCACTCACTTAGTTCCAGGATTAAATTTACGACAGTTCTACTGCGTACCACGAAGAGGGTATGAGGTTGAAGTTTGCATCATTGGAACGCCACAAAAATTAATATTTCTGAATTCCTTTGATTTATTTTGGCAAACTCTGCTGACAAAAATCCTGCAACCATTGTTCAAGATATTTCTCGCGATCTACAATATAAATCTTTGAAAAAAAGATCTTCCATAACAATTAAAATATGGAAAATGAAATGTAAAAAGAGCTTTCGTTGCATTCCAACGATGCAAACTTCAACACCATGGAGAGGGTTGTTTAAAAACTATTGGTGCTATAGCGACTCGTGCACCGCTATTTTCTATTCTATTGACAAACCATTTTTTTTGCATACTTCAATATATACCTAATACCAGGTGTGTAAGTATGAAACCGGAATTTTTGTACAGAAAAAACACGTTTATTGTAATGATATGATACAAATAACTGGAGATGGCTTCTCGGGTCACCTTTAACTGATCCGCCAGTTGTTGTTGTGTTTGAGCGTCGTCTTCGTCCAACAAGGCTTGCAGGTCAGCGTCTTCAAACTTTTTCGGTGGTCTTCCACGTTCTTCGTTCGTCACGTCAAAATCGCCACTTTTGAACCGTTTGAACCACTCGAAACACTGTGTTTTACCGAGAGCATGCTCACCAAACGCCTCCACAAGCATTCGATGCGATTCGGCTGTGGTTTTCTTCAGATGAAAACAGAAAAGTAGTGCTGTCGGCAAATCGTAATTTGTTGGCACAAAACTCGACATGTTTATCTCTAATAAACTAATGCTACTGAATGAAACTCGTGTTATTGTGAGTTGGAAATCTTTGTCGGATATCAATACAATATCAAGACACCGCTGACGTGATGTGTCGGTAACTGCATCAACATCTAGCGCCACCTATGGGCAAATTCCGGTTTCATACTTACACACCTGGTAAAGTTTAAAAGTTATTTTGACCATCTATTTTATTCCCTCCTTTAAACAAATTTCCAAAGAAAACGGTCTAAAATGGGCAGTTACAGTGGTGTCCTCCTTCCTTGACACACTGGGTCATTTTCACTCGGACGAATTTGAAATTAAATGTTCACTTTTCCAAAATTGAAAGTTTTCAATAATTTTTTACAAACAATTCCATTTTTCACCTTCCAAGGTGCTAAGACTTTCGCTATGAAAAGGTGGTGACATTTTACCGGACTTTTTAATAAATTTAAACAAATACCTCGAGCACGCTTTTTATATACGACTCGTCCACTGCTCGCCTCACGAAGGCGTGCGCACCGTGCTAATACATCGGACGATCGAAATTCAGCGCGGACAGTATCTTATTCTCCTCGAAAATCTTGATCGGCGATATTTTGTCCATCATCCGCTAGTATCGGGCAACGGAGAAGAAACTCTGTGTTTCGCCGACAACGACGTTGCTCGAGCCATAGAGAACATATTGGCTCGTGAACATAGTGGAACATAGAGGAACGTAGCTAAAGCCCCATGGGCTTTAGCAGACCACATCCTCTGTTGCACTCCTCGCCACCGACGCAATCGAGAACAATATCAACGGGGATATTTTCCTGACTTCATTGCTGTAATCGCCCCCACGCTCGAGGAGATGATTAATCGTGCCAGGCGACTTGAGCTCCTCGTATGTCGATTTGCTGCAAACACCAAAGATCGTGACGTCGTCAACCGTCTTTGGCAATCGAATGACTGCCTGGCCCACATCACCGCCGGCGCTGTAGATGAGAGGTGTCTTGCCGGGCATAATACATGCAAGCTCAAACAGTAGTATGTAAGCGACGGTGTAATTCATGGTGATAGTTGCCGCATCCAAGTAGGTCATTTCGGCTGACAGAGGAAAAAATGAGGTAGCCTGAACCGTGATGAGCTCCGATCAGGCTTTGTGATCGGGCAGGGCGGCGACTCGGTCGCCCATTTTGAAGTCTTCTCCTCCCTCGCCAATGGCCTCGATATTACCAGCGCACTCGGAGCCCATGATGAATGGAGTTTTCGATGGAAAATCGATGACTCCCTGTCATGTCATAAGATCCTGAAAGTTGAGGCCACATGCTTTGACCCGGATGAGCACTTCACCCTCAGCGAGTTGAGGTTCACGCAGCGCCTTTACACCCTTGTACCCCGAAGCCGTTGAGTACACGATAGCACGCAAGTACATTGACTTTCCGTATTTTCTCCTCGCTGTTCTCCTTCGGCTTCTTGCTGTCACCATTTTCCTCGATCTTTCTCGTTTCATTCTTCTCACAAGTGAACCGTTTCCGGTGTCCCCCTCCGATTTCGTCCATTTTTGAATATGTTATTCTTCATCGAAATCTAGGAAACACGTATTTTTTTATCGGCGGAAAAACAGTTCTAGTGCGTGAAACTCACCCTCAAAGTTGGGCACCCTCCGACTGACTTTTGCAGTTTCGCATAGTTCTAATCAAGATATTCGAATGAAACCAATTGGAGAACAATGCTTATGGCGAATAATGAAAAATGTGCCTTTTTGAGTTCCGAGGGGGTGAATGGGAGTAAACTTATAGGGGTTGAAAGTCGTAAAATTCGTATAACTCAGAAACTTCTTTTTCTTCTTGATGAAACCGATTGCATTCGAAAGAGCTTGAAAAAGTAAGTGATACGAGTTTTTGCGTTAAAAAAACCTTTTCGGGGTGACTACCCCTGTATCTGTTAAATTCAGATGGCTTTGTTGTAATCCGTTAAATTCAGATGGCTTTGTTGGAGTGAAATAAGAATCGATTTTTACAAGTTTTTTTACTTTTAATCTCGGGTGATTTGAGAATGCCTGTGGACTTGCGTGAAGTAAGTTTTCCTTCACGTGATTAAGACGGAATGACACACCATCGCCGTAGGTATGGCAGAACACGATTGCAGATACCCACGGATTTCCGAAACGGCTCTTCAGAGTTTCATGAAATTTGGCCAGAAGACGTCAAATTGATAGAAGAACCGCTGTCTGCCCCTTAAATTTCTTGAACTTGAGAAAAAAAATAGATTGTCTTGGAGAGGAGCAGAGCCGCGTAGCCACATTAGAAACACACTTTTTGACACCTCAATCATTTCATTCCTTCGCATATCTTCGGAAATCCGTGGGTATCTACAGTTAATAGGTAATAGCAGACGATTTCAAACAAATCTCGCACGATGTCCGAGATAGCTAGTTCTCGCGAATTCCGGCGAGGCGCTCGTGACGTGTGCTGCAGACGACGCGCATCGATGTTGTCAAGCGACTATTTGGAAAACCCGGGTCACAATAGGATCGCCAGTGCCTGAGAGAGCAGTCACCACTCTTAAAGGCTCACAAGGCTTGAAATATCACACTAAGTTAACGCAAAAACGATCTTTATTCGGTTACAAAGTCGCGAATGTACAAGATATAGTTTACACCGTTGGCTCGTCACGATTTTAGGAGCACCTTTCCGCACGCTTGTCCAACTCTAGACTGACTCCTTTTTCGCTTGTCTGACTCCGCCGTGCCTATCCGTAGAAGAACTTCTTCCTGATTCGTCGCTGTCAAGGGTTTTCCTCATTCGCGGGAAACGCCTTAAGGGTCGTCACCTTTCGCCAATACTTGCGACCCATTGGTAGGGCCCCTAGTCCCTGACTACAGCAGAAGGAAAGGACGTGGATTTCCAGGTATTGGACCCTAGGTCCTTAATTACAACAATAAGAAGAAAGATGGATTTTCGCTGGCCTCGGGCTCGAGAAACCTACAGTGAATCGCAGAGTGTTTTATTAGCGGGCTTTTCCGAAGGTTTTACGTTTATTGTACTGCCGTTTACGACGAGAGCGACGGGATACTCGAAAGGTCCGCTGTCGTAAATAGAGGGCCCTAAACAGTCTTATTGCCACGGAGTTTTTCCGGACCCTGTAGTTACAGACAATCGACGGCCTTATGATCCTGTCGCGACCCAGGGATCTCGTTGGGGAACGACGTCAGGTAGGTAGCGAAGGCCGACGGTCGCGACACCCCCCTGACTGGATTGACAAACGTCCTCGTTTCAACCGTCGAATTCTATAGCTAGTTCACGATTGGTCCTTCGGAGCCTTTTTATTTTTTTCTTTTCTTGCTCAAGTTGGAGTTCGACTGCTTTCTTCTCACTGCAGCACCCTAGAAACCCTTTCACTATGCACATGCACAGACCAGTCTTAATTGCTAGAGATATGATACCGATGAGGACTACGCCAGAGACTATTGCGCCTATGCTAGGTAACACGATGCCTTTAAAGTTAGCCCACTCTTCATTAACAAGTAGTTGGATCTTGCTGTTTTTTAATCTGCGATTGAGCGATTCTATGGACCTACTGTAATCCTTCAGGGTTGCGATGTTTAATTTATGCATCCTAACTGGATTTTCTTGGAATTCCGGTAGTGTGAAGTTTATCATAATTCCAACATCATATATTTCACTTGAGGTCTTGGTCCTCATTTGCAATAATTTAATTCGAGAGGTTTTGGTGTGCAGTTCACACCTTTCATCCATTTCGATCATAGAGGGTTCTGTTAACTCGAACATCTGATGGCCAGTGTCGCATACTAACGTTAAGGTTTTTGGCTGATTACCGGGAACCAGTATTTGGGCCTGTGCTGTAGTGATATACGCAAAATCTTTTATTACGAAATGCGCTATTCTGCAGTCTTGCACGGTATCGGTTGGGTTCTCGCAAAGCGGAATCGAATCGCGTGTATGCCCTATTCCATGGTACTTGGCAATGAAATCTTCGTCGACTTTCCTGAAGTCTCCAGGTTTCACCTCCCTCGTGAAGTTGTCTCGTTCTATCCTTTCGGCGTACAGCGGCAGGATTGCGATGTATGTGTGGTTGGCCATTCGCGGGACCGGCGTATTCTTTACCAGGACCCAGGGATCCTTCTCCAGGTTGGGAATTGTGATGATGTAAGCGATTTTTCTTTTCGTGGTGAGAATAGCGACGTCTGCTATGTCGATGAACTTCTGGTAGTTTTCTTCAGTTGATTTCATAATATGTTTCCCATATTGGGTTTCGAAGGCCTTGATCGATTGCATCAACCTTTTGGGTGGGAAGAGTGACGGCTGCAGGATTCCGTGTTTCCCAACCTCGATGGCAAAATTGATTATGGTGACGTCCCTTTCCAAACTTTTCTGTAATCCGCCTAGATATCTTTGTCTATTTTCCAACAGGGCTACGTATCTTAATTGGCTTGTGGCGTTTTGATCTTTTTCTAGTTCCTTTTCCAACGTGGCGGTATATTCCGACATTGTCTTCTGGTTCATTTCCAAGGTGTTGATCTGGTCCTGAGTGATCGTCATTTGTTCACGAAGTAAGAGATTTAATTCCTCGGTCACATTGGCGATCTGTCCAATGTTGCTGTTTATGACTCGCAAATCTTCTGCGTCCGCTGTGCCCCACAAAAACTTCTGGATCGTCCCGCCGATGTCGAGTATCCCTCTTTTCTTGCGGTGGCTGCGTCGGGGATGTCTACGTACGTCTCTATCGAGAGGGTTCCGTGTTGTGCGTACACCTTCCTCAGAGCGGGTAGTTGTCGTTCCTTCTCCGGTTCCGAAGATTCTTGAATATTCGTCGAAGCTGTCGGTGTCATAGATATTCCATATTCTCGGTGGTGTCGTTTTGCGAGGGGCAAAGTCGCATGAACCTAGAATCTCGTTGAGAGTTTTTAATGAATCTCTCAATCTCGCGTTCTCCATGGTGAGCACCCTTTGGTTCAGTTGTAAGTTACCCGTGGGGTCTTTCACCAGCCTGACTTTGTTTAGTAGTTCGTCGCTCGCTTGTTCTATTTCGTTTAAACGAGTAAAGACCGGTTCGGTGTCGATGGCGTGGATTACCTTCCATTCCTCTTGGTAAGTGTACACTTTTCCAACTGTTTCTTGGATGAGTGTTCCTCGGATTGGTTTCCATGTGTAATGTCCCGATGCTTTCCGCCTGCGAATGATACCAACATTGAAATGCTCCGACATTAAACCAGGGTTCTCTTTATTGATTTTCGGTGTGAATATACAGTTTATTATCTCTTTTCGTTATTTTCAGTTTTGGTATTGGTGGTTTACGGTTTTTATAGCGGATATACGGTTTGGTGTGCGAGGTGTGGATCCATTTGGGTCCGTTATCGTATAGGATCATTACGTTATTTTTATCGAGGTTGATGGCTTTTATCACATGTGGTCCCTGCCATTCCCTATCCAACGAGTGTTTTCTTGCGTTGTTGTAGATCAGGATTTCGTCTCCCTGATTGTAAATAGGCAATTGACGAACTATTCCGGCATCCACTTTTCTTTTGTGTCTCAGGGTCGCCTCTTGGAGTCGTAAGCGAGCTTGATAAATTTTCCGCTCAAGTTCTTTAGCCCACGCTTGCGCCCGAGATTTTATCTTCTCAGGTTCTGGTTTGGTGAAGTTGTGTGTTTGGTGCGTGTGGGAACATGAGGTTATGAGGCGCCATTTTTAATGTCGAGTGGATGGTGGTATTCCAAACTTTATACATGATGGGTAATACTGTATCCCATGTATTCGGCCTGTCCTGGATCGTCGTTCGTATATTATTTTTGAGAACGCCGTGCATCCTCTCAATTGATCCATTTCCTTGTGGGTGATAGGCAGTCGTGGTTATGTGCTTAATCCCATAGAGTTTCTCGAATCTTGTCATTAATTCATTGTTGAATTCGGTACCCATATCGCTGAGGATCTGTTTGGGAAAGCCTATCAAGCAAAACCACGTGTCGTGGAGCGCTTTGAATACCTGTACCGCTGATTTCGTCTTCAATGGTGCGAGTAGAATGAACTTGGTCAACGTATCTTGCATCGTTAGGATGTAATTGTTACCAGCGTTCGTCGTCGGGAGTGGTCCGACCAAATCTATGGCCACCTTCTCGTTGGGTCTAGTCACATACTCCATTTCTTTGCTCTCCGGCTTTTGCCGTACGCTTTCCCTTTTGTAACGTTGGCAAGTGTCGCATTTGGCGGCGTAGTCCGCGATGTCCTGATCCATGCCTTTCCACCGAGCGACTTGTCTGATGATTTCCTTCATTTTTAACGTTCCATTGTGTCCGGTAACATTGTTGTGCGCCGAACTTAATATGTCTGCTCGTTGTTCTGGCGTGGGTGGGCCTTGATTAGTACGACAAAATTGCACTGATGTCGGATTGTACGTTACGAAATCTCGCAGCGTCGTTTCGATTCTCATAATTTCGGAGTGTGTGAGCTCTGTTGGATCGACGTACAATCGGATTTTCTGTTCGTCTGCCTTCTGTTTCCTTGACCATTCGGTTAATTCGTTTTCTAGGTTATCTCCGTTGACGAACACCATTTTTTCTTTATTCTTGTTCGTGATACATGTGGTCACACATTTCCACTCCGGGTAATCAGTTCTGTTAGGGAAGAGCTGGATGTCCTGATGCTTCAATTCTTTTCTTAATGATTCAGCCTCGCCCTCCAATTCGTCGATGTGGTTCAGAATCTGCAATCCAGTGTCCCTGTTGACTCTTCTGTCTCTTATTTTCGAATAATGTGGGAAAAGGTTGCCCCATTGTTGCTTCGTGTACTGTCTTCTTTCATCGGTATCCCAAAATTTGTTACTGTCGTCGTCCCATTCACTCGGGGGTTTCCTCGTGATGTTGAAAACTCGTGATAGTGCGTCGGCTACTACATTGTCTTTTCCTTTGACGTATTCAATGTCGTAGTTGTACTCCTCCATGCATAGTCTCCATCGGAGCAGTCTTTGGCTAGGGTCCTTACAATTTTTCAACCAGACTAATGCCCGATGGTCGGTCTTGATGACGAATGGTTTGTCTTTTGTCGTTAAAAGATACTGTCGAAGTTTCTTCACGCACCACGCGACTGCTAACAATTCTTTTTCGGTCGTATTGTAATTTCTTTCCGCTGCTTTCAGGACACGAGAAAGGAAATATACGGGGTGTCCGTCTTGCGACAATACCCCTCTGATTCCGACGTTTGAGGCGTCCGTAGTGAGAACGTATTGTTTCGTTGGGTCCGATGGTCTCAGGATAGGCGGGTCCATCATCGCTTTCTTTAACGTGTCGAACGCTGTTTGGCATTTTTCATCCCATTTGTATTCAGCGTCCTTCTTCGTTAGTTCGGTTAGTGGCTTCCCGATGGTGGAGAAGTTTTTAATAAATCTTCGGTAATATCCAGTCAATCCCAGGAAGGCTTTTACCTCGGATGAGTTCCGTGGGGTTGGAAATTTCTGCACAGCCTCCAATTTTGCTGGGTTTGGTTTAACACCTTCTGGTGTTATCACATGGCCTAAATATTCCAATTCGTCTTTAAGATAGTGGCATTTTTCCGGTTGAAGTTTTAGGCCTTTCTCTCGTAGACGCGCGAATACTGTTTTGATGTTCCGATTATGTTCTTCGAGGGTTCGTCCGAATACGACTATGTCATCGATATATACGTAGCATATTTTGTGATTAAGTCGCACCAGTGCCATGTCCATCATTCGTTGGAATGTGCTTGGTGCATTTTTTAATCCAAAAGGCATCCGTAGATATTCGAAATGTCCCTCTAATGTTGAGAAAGCAGTGTACTTCATGCTTTCCGGATCCATTCCTATCTGATGGAATCCGGATGACAGGTCGAATGCGCTGAAGTGCTTTGCGTCACGTAGCGAATCGAATATATCTTCGATAATCGGCATCGGGTACGCGTCATGTGTGGAGTATTCATTTAACTTCCGACAATCGATTACGATTCTCCATTTTGGTTTGCCATCTGGACCCGGTTTCTTGGGAACTACCCATACTGGCGAGTTGTAGGGTGAGTCGGATGGCTTAATTATCTGTTTCGATAGCATGTCCTTGACCCCGTCACTAATGACTTTTTGATGGATCTCTGGGGCTCTAAAGTTTCGGATGTTGATAATTTTTGACTCGGTCAGCTTGATTTCGTGCTTCGTGCACGGCGCCATGGGGAGAGGGTCTCCCTCCACAGCAAATATGTCATTATATTCCTCGACGATTTTCCAAATCTGCGCCTTGGTTTCTTGATCCAGGTGGTCTAGAGTTGTGGTTTCTTGTAGTTTTCTTATACGTTCTTCATTTAGCTGTGAAAGGCTGTGTATAGCGTGTTTTTCCCTAAGGGTCACCTCTCGAGCAGTGAAAATTTCTTCGGTGAGAACCCTTCCTCTGCCGTAATTGACGTACGCTCCTCTGGCATAGCCGTTGTAGTCAGTTTTTACGATCTGCACTGGAGTATGGCTTTTTTTTCGTCTTCTTCTTTCGTATAGAGAAGATATACGCAGTTTGGCTTTGGGAGTTGGAATTCGAACGGCGTGATGTGGTTGGCTCTAGCGTTGATGGTGGGTTCTCGTATGTCATGGTCAAGTCCGGATAACGTGAGATTATCTGTCGATAATACATACCGCCAATTTACCATAAAGGATAATCCCATTAGTCCGTCTTCATCTGGCTGAAGAGGGAAGTCGTTAGGTACTACGACAAATTCGTCCGTGCATCCCAGGTATTCAATGCACACCTTTTCTTTCATGGAGTAAGAGGCGTGTCCCATACGAAACGGTGTGTTTGCTTTGAATATTGTCAGTCCTGACGGCACTTTGTTTTTCTTAATGAGGTTCAAGGTGCTGCCAGAGTCAATCAATAATCGTATATGTCCCTGGAATCCTTCTGGTTTGATGAGCACTCGTCCGAGTCGCTGTTGCTGTACATGGAGTATCCTTGGTACTCCGTTTCGTTCAGCTCTTCGTAATTTTCGAAGCTTGCTGGTCCTTTTTCGCTCCTTTCTTCGGTGTGTGCGGTCATCTCGTGTGGTGATCGTTGAGATTCTGTGACCGCTGGTTCGAGCGTTAAGTTGTTTACTCGACGTACCTGATAGGGGGTTTTTTTGTGGAACGGGGGGGGGCTGAAAATTTTGACCTTGAGTTTGTTTGTGTGCTGGTGGTTCCTTGCATTCCCTAATGAAGTGTCCTGTTTTGCCACATCTGAAACATCCCCTTTCTCGCTGAACGTTGTTGACTGCATCGTTTTTTGCATGTTCAAGCAGACTGTCGAGTTCTTCTTGTGTTAAATTATGAATCTTGTGTGTATGCGGTAGTGGTGGTTTGTAAAAATTTGTTTTCTCTGCGAATCGTTGGGGCTGTTTGATATATTCTGACGTCCGGATCGGCTGTTGGCGATGGTAGTACGCTCGGTACTGTTTTTCTGCGTTTGCCGCTGTGATCGCGCATCGTTGTAGCTCTGCTAGACATGGATAGTCGGTATTTCGAAGTATCCGATTCAAATCGATGTCTAGCCCGAAAAGGAAGTAGGAGATTGCTGTGGCCTCGATGTAAGTCGTATTTTCACCAGTGCCTCCCTTGCTAAGCTCCTCGTTTTGAAAAGCAATGAGAGCGGTATCATATTTTTGATTAAATCGATGAATGAAATCCATGATATCCCTCTCGTTTTGTCTAATGGTAGCGAGCTCTGCCATTAGGTTCGAACTGCGCGCTCCCGCGAGTTGTATCTTTTTGATTGCGGAGAGCAAGTCGGACTGGTTTTGCGCCGTTGCAATTTCTTTGCGTATCAGGAGCGGTCCGCCTATCTTCTGCGATTTCATTAGATAGAAAAAGAACTGTCGCTCTGATGGCTTGCAATATCCATACGCGAGGGCAGCGTGTTCTGTCCACAACTTGTAATTATCGGTGTTTTGCCCGGTGATGACGTTAGGAACAAGCCTGAGGGCGTCGATGGCTTTTTGTCCTTCTTCGGGCTCTATTATCCCCGTCCTTCTGTATTCCCCTGGGTAAAATCCGTTCGGGTTAGGTATTTGTGGTCTTTCTTGACGCGAACCCGGACAATGCACGTTTTCAAGCCATTCCGTTCGTACAGGTGTTCGGTCTGTTTGAGGCTGTTGTGTGTCCACCGGTATCCGTGCCATTGGGTTATGTGTCGTGAGTAGTCGCGTTTGTTCGGCAACGTTCTCGATATGTTGCTGGGTCGGGTAATTTTTCTGCCACAGACTCGGTTCGCGTCTCTCCGGTATGGTGGGTGAAAGGTGTGGTGGTATCAATCCATGATGGTTATTGTCGGCTCTTTCTAATTCCAGGCTGCGTCGAACAGCCTCCTGTATCATGGCTCTCAATTCCGGATCGTTTTGACTTAGGATCGACGGAGACGGGTGTGTTGGTGCTGTCGGTAATTCGTGATTCTCCATTTCACGTACGGGCGGTCGGGATCTGTTGGCGTTATTATGGTGATGCTGCGGTGGTGTTCCCCGCAATAGTCGACGAACAGTCGACGGCCTATCTTCTGTCATGAGCGAGGTAGTATCTAGGCGTAGAGCAAGGTCATCGAGCGCCGGGTCGTCCCCTCCCGTTGCTAACCCGGTGTCCGGCTGTACCTCGGACGGTATCACGGGTCGTCTCGCTATCATATGTCGCCGGAGATCTTGTGGTTCCCGCCACACCATCCATGCGGGATGGTTTTCTCTGTGAGGAGGCAATCCCGTTCGCGTCATAACGGTCCCGATTGTCCGAACCGATGCTTGGTCTGAATTTTCTCTGTTGGTGAGGCCGGCGGTTTGCGAAGGTGGTACACCGGCTTCGATATAGTTGGTCGCTAGCAGACGCCCTGCATTATCTTCTGCTAATACTTGTTCGTAGGTGGGCGGCGGTGGTAAAATTTGGTACGGATCGTTAGGAACGCCTTAAGGACGGTCGCGACCTTGTGCACGAGCTCGATACTCCGGTAGAGCGGCAGCTGATATTTGGCTGCGTGTGTGACTGCCATCGAAAAAGGGGAAAAAGTTTTGTTTTTCGTATATAAACGACATGAAAAAGAAATTTTCGCGTGATATCAAGTGCGACAATTGCGGATATTTTCAAGGAACGAATCACCGGGGCGATGTATCCGACGAGCCACAGTTATTTGCTGAGGTTATGTAGCAATTTTTTAAAATATTTTTTTCTGAACCCTCCAAATCTCAACAAATAAAATTAAATATTTTCAATGTTGCGGACGTGTTTGAAAAGAATGTCACCGGTGCGGTGAAATATTTTTGTGTACAACGGAGCCTCCGGAGATCTGGCGTCTGTCCCTAAGTGTACAAAAGTAGCGGCAAACCACCGTTCCTCTTGTCGTGGTCTCAGCGAGCTCCGTCGGTGGAGATCTCTGAAAAGGACACTCACTTTGCAAGAAGACCTCCAGTGACTCATTATACAAGTGCGTCGCCAGCTCATTGCAAAGGGTTTTCTTTTTCCCCAGTGGCAAGCGGCGAAGCACAAAAATTTGTTATCTGCAGCAAGATCTTAGCACGTACCCTATATCGGTACCGTGCAGCGAGATCCATGCTGACATATTCTACAAGTATCTCGCAGCGGAGTCTTTGCACGCCCGTTGCGAAAGATACAATGGTGTGCCAAGATCAAGTTCTTCGCAACCGCATTCGACAGGTGCCTTCCAGCGAGATCTTCACCGGCTCGCTGCGACGGATTCTGTGATTTGCCAAGAACAAGTTCTTAGCAGGCCCGATCGACAGGTACCTTGAAGCAGGATCACGGCAAGCTCGTTGCAAAGCACAAAAGTTTGTCATCTACAGCAAGATGCTGGCATGGACACTGTATCGGTGCTGTGCAGTGAGATCCATGCTGGCACATTTGATGAGTACCTCCCAGCGGAATGTTTGCACGCCTGTTGCGAACGATACAGCGTTGTGCCAAGAACAAGTTCTACGCAACTACGTTAGACAGGTGCCTTCCAGCGAGATCTTCATCGGCTCGCTGCAAAGGATTCTGTGTTCTGCCAAGAACAAGTTCTTTGCATGATTGATAGGTGCCTTGCAGCGGGATCTTGGGGCTGCTCATTGCGGAAGATACAGTGATTGGCCAAGAAACAGTTCTTCGCAAATACATTTGACAAGAACAAGTTCTTTGCAAATACATTTGACAAGGACAAGTTTAATTTAAAAATTTTTGAAATTTAATTATTGAATTAATAATTATTTTCTAGTGAAATATAAATATTAATTTACGGCTCTGGTTCGAGTCCCGTCTATGCTATTTTTTTTCAAATTATTGTTGAAATTTATAACTTATAATTAAAAAATTGAAAGAAATTTTAAAAAATGTAAATATGTAATAAATGTAAAAAAGTATAAATGTTTTGATTGTTTTTATAATGATTATCACCGGTCAGAGTGTACTCGTCAATATTAAAAAAACATTGCTTGAAGACATTTTTAATTAATTAAACAGATATTAAATTCCTATATTCCTTGGTAATTTTTTAAAATATTCCCTGCTCCATCGAAAGAGATGTCAAAAAATTGAAAAAAAAATATCAAATAAAAATAAAATTTAATTAAATTACGGCTAATTTATTTTATCAAATTAAAAAAACTGCAAGAGAGTTGAAAAAAAAATTGACATTTAATTCGTAAGTTTTGATCAATAAAGGCACGTAATTTTTTTTTTAATTTCTTGCAATTTTTTAATCATAAGTTATAAATTTCAATAACAATTTGAAAAAAAAATAGCATAGATGGCACTTGAACCAGAGCCGTCCGGACAGGAGTCTTACTCCTTTGCCGCTGGGCTGCTCGCCTCGATGTGTTCATGTACAAACTCTACGGTACGTAAGCGGGTTCCCAACTTTGACCGGCGATTTCTCGAAAACGAAGCTGAGTTGGCACCTACATTTTGGGGCTTGGTTCGTACCTACCCACACTATAAGCACGCGAAGTGGGAGCCCGTAACTCGATGCACCTCCCGAACCGTCGCCTCGTGAGAGGTATAGAACATACCGTATCTACCGATCATGCTCATGATACAGAATAAATGCAAAAGTAATTTTGTTAACAATTATGTTTGTGAAATTTCTACCCTTGTTTTTTGCGGCGCATAAGCAGCAATCGTATTTGCTGACTGAGAGGTATACAAAATACAGTATCTACCGATCATACTCATGATCGAGAATAAATGCAAAAATAATTTTTTTAACAATTATTTTTGTGAGATTTTTACCGTTGTTTTTGCAACGCATAAGCAGCAATTATATTCGCTGACTAAGCGGTATACAAAATTCCGTGTCTACCGATCATACTCATGATCGAGAATAAATGCAAAAATAATTTTTTTAACAATTATTTTTGCGACATTTTTACCGTTGTTTTTTGCAGCGCATAAGCAGCAATTATATTTGCTGACCGAGAGGTATACAAAATACCGTATCTACCGATCATACTCATGATCGAAAATAAATGCAAAAATAATTTTTTCAACAATTATTTTTGTGAGATTTTTACCGTTGTTTTTTGCAGCGCATAAGCAACAATTATATTTGCTGACTGAGAGGTATACAAAATACCGTATCTACCGATCATACTCATGATGGAGAATAAATGCAAAAATAATTTTTTTAACCATTATTTTTGTGAGATTTTTACCGTTGTTTTTTGCAGCGCGTGAGCAGCAATCATATTTGCTGACTGAGAAGTATAGAACATACCGTATCTACCGATCATACTCATGATCGAGAATAAATGTAATAACAATTTATTTACAGTAGAACCTCGATTATCCGAACCAATTGGGACCAAGACTAGTTCGGATAATCGAAACGTGGGTTTTTTGGGACGAGATCATAAACAACACCTTTTTACATAAAAACAGTACGTACATAGATATTAAAATTTGCCATACATATTAACGTTGATATATATCTAATATGTGTGTGTATTTTAAATAGCGCAAAAAAGTCGAATGCCTTTTTAAATATTTTTTTCATAAAATCGTCGATTTTTAATTGACGAACGGCTGTAACGCGTTTTTGAGCAGCTAAGTCTTGCAACCGTTTGAGAAGGAGAAGTTGCGTTGGGTTGTTCATTGTTGCTCACGGCGGTGGCAGCGAGCAATAATGTATCTTTCACGCCATCGTTCGGATAATTGAGCGTTCGGATAAACTAAGTCATCGTTCGGATAATTGAGGGTTCGGATAATCGAGGTTCTACTGTAACAATTATTTTAGTGTAATTTTTACCGTAATTTTTCGCAGTGCGTAAGCAGCAATCATATTTGCTGACTAAGAGGTATAGAACATACCATATCTGCCGATCATACTCATGATCGAGAATGAATGCAAAAAAATTGTTTAAATAATTATTGTTGCGTAAATTTTACCGTTGTTTTTGGCAGCGCGTAAGCAGCAATCATGTTTGCTGCCTCAGAGGTATAGAACATACCGTATCTACCGATCATAATTATGATCGACAATAAATGCAAAAATAATTGTTTGAATAATTATTGCTGTATAAATTTTATCGTTGTTTTTTGCAGCGCGTAGGCAGCAATCATTTTTGCTGCCTGAGAGGTATAGAACATACCGTATCTACCGATCATACTCATGATCGAGAATAAATGCAGTAATAATTTTTTTTAACAATTATTTTTGTGTAATTTTTACCGTTGTTTTTCGCAGTGTGTAAGCAGCAATCATATTTGCTGACTAAGAGGTATAGGACATACCGTATCGACCGATCATACCCGTGATCGCGAATAAATGCAAAAATAATTGTTTAAATAATTATTGTTGCGTAAATTTTACCGTTGTTTTTTGCAGCGCGTAAGCAGCAATCATGTTTGCTGACTGAGAGGTATAGAACATACCGTATCTACCGACCATACTCATGATCGAGAATAAATGCAATAATAATTTTCTTAACAATCATTTTTGTGTAATTTTTACCGTTATTTTTCGCAGTGCGTAAGCAGCAATCCTATTTGCTGACTAAGAGGTATAGGACATACCGTATCGACCGATCATACCCGTGATCGCGAATAAATGCAAAAATAATTGTTTAAATAATTATTGTTGCGTAAATTTTACCGTTGTTTTTTGCAGCGCGTAAGCAGCAATCATGTTTGCTGACTGAGAGGTATAGAACATACCGTATCTACCGATCATATTCATGATCGAGAATGAGAGCAATAACAATTTTTTCAACAATTAGTTTTGTGAAACTTTTACCGTTGTTTTTTGCTGCACGTAAGCAGCAATCATATTTGCTCACTGAGAGGTACAGAAAATACCGTATCTACCAATCATACCCATGATGGAGGAAAAATGGAAAAATTATTGTTTAAACAATTGTTTTTGCGTAATTGTTTCCGTTGGTTTTTGCAGCGCGTAAGCAGCAATCATTTTTGCTGAGAGGTATAGGACGTACCGCACGTTGGTTAGTGTGAGCATTGTTAAAAATAATTAATTTTGAACAATTATCTCGTTGCAGAAAAGCGCGAGCCACCAGCAAGCACTCTTGCTACGAAATTGAGATTTTCCATGATCTCGAATTTCGTGCGAATTCGGCGTTGACAAAGAAAACGAAATTTTTTGTCGACACTGACCGTGGGTTAGCGTGTGTATACCCACGTACGTGTATATACGTGTATATACCCACACGAAGTGTGTACTCACTGCGAAGGGACAGCATGCGGGAAGAAAACAATCTTCAAACGCGTGCGTCCGACGTAGCGAATGTCACAGACACACGAGCACACACGCGGTGTGTCGAGGCATAACAATACAATGTAAGCCTCGACGCACGGTGTCCCGCGATTCGGTTGCAGCGTGCGTTCGGAACGAACACGCGTTCGAGACGAACGCGCGCTGTGACATCTAGTGGTAGGGAGTAGTAGCTCGTGCGAGCTCAATCTGCCCTACCGACTCAAGCCGGGGCCGCGTCGGAGTTTCGCGTCGGGTGTCATTCCGTCTTAACAAGGATTTTAGTTTTGCGTTCAGCATAAAAATTATAGTTTTATGTTAATTTCAACGAATTTTCATATATGACGATTACCGGTTCAGCAACATAAACACTCTGGCGATTAACCGCCACGGCTGTCGATAACTGGGCTAATGTTAGTAAAAAAAGAGTCTTACGAATCGAAAATTAGTTTATAGAAAATCAGAAAAGAAATATTGGGTCCTCATTTAGCATTGTCTGAAGGATCCACAGACCAGTAATCGTCATACACATATTCGCGATAGTAAAACGATATATATATAAATAAATGTTGTCGATTACTGGGTCGTGACCATGTCGATAACTGGGTATGTCTTGAACACAGGTGAACAGCACTTGATCGAAATAATATTAAAAATTATTTTATGAAAAAATAGTTGTTTATAATGACAACAAATAAATAAAACGATAATTCTGACGTAATAGGCCATAATTAGTTTTATTTTTGAAATTAATAAAGTTCCATGGAAGAGAAATTTATGTTTCAAACTCTTCATCACATGTTTTAATAAAAATCATACAGTTTCTGAGAGAGTGCGTAAAAATTATTCTGCCGTTCTATATGCAGACATAATCGAGTCAACAAAGTGCTACGAACTTGTGCATAATTAGTTAAGGCCTTATACAGGGTGACTTTTATAAGGTGGACAGGTGTTTTTAGAGGGTCTTGCGCGGTGATTTTGCGACTGAACAAAATATGATTTTTAATGGTTTTTCACGCTTTCTTTGAAAAAAAATATATCGTATTTTTGTCATGAATAGCATTTGCCAGAGAAAATAGAGTATTCTGGAAAATAATAAAAAATCCATTTTGCGTGCAGGAGAATGAAGATTAAAAAATTCCGAATACGGGACACTCCCGAAAAACTATATTTGTGCTCCCCGTCAGGGAGAAAAAAATTATCAAACATACGATTAAAGTGTATAAATCGGAATTTAATCAGTGGAACAAGCGAGCTAAGTCAGGCACGACAGTGCTATAGGAAGTGCTAGTCTGCTGACGTCACAGCTGCAACTTCCGAATGGTCGGCTGTCACAGGAAGTTGGATCAGAGTCCGATGATACGCCGTCGAGCCAAGGGACCTGAATGTGTCCCTATCTGAGAACTCGATTCAAAATAACGTCAATTTATAAAATGTTCGAGGATTCCATGCACTGCAAATATGATTTTCAATCATTTGCGATTCGCTAACAACTTTTGGAATAAATGATTCTAGCAATACATTTTAAAGTAATGTGAAGTGGAATTATTAATTTTTAACAAATATTACGAGATTTCTGTCTTTTAATGTTGCATAAATTATCTTCACATGTTGTAGTTACAGAATTTTTTAATAATTTATGAAAAGTCAAAAATAAAAATGCTCGTATAATTTGGCAAAAAATAATAATTTCACGCGAAATTACTTTAAAATGTATTGATAGAATTATTTATCGCGAAAGTTATTAGCGAATCGCAAATGATGAGGAATATTGTTTGCGGACCATGAAATCCGCAAACATTTTCGAAATTGACATTATTTCCGATAAAGTTCGCAATCTATAGATCAAGTTCAATCGATTATCTTAAACCTCAATCTATGAAGGTATTTCAGGCACTTTAATCCCGTGAAACTGGGTCGTTATCGTTTTTGCACTGCCAAACCAACAATTGTCGGTGGAAAAAATCTGAAAAAAATCATGGTCGATTTTAGACCGTACTTCTACAGGAATGATAAGGTTGTTTTCGTCCTTATTTTCGATTTTTAAAAAATAAATATTAAGTGAACAAAATGATCTTGGGCGGGATGAAAACGACCCAGGTTTGCGAATCGCGGGTTAGCATTTGCTCCGCAATGGGTCAGATTGAGTCCAGAAATCTGACGATGCTGCGACAACGACGGAAGGAGCCTTATTTATTTAACAAAGATAGAATCAGTGCTCGCAACGGTTCTCGGAGCACCGATCGGACATTCCTGACACTACTGCCCCGAATTCGTCTCCGATTTTATCTTATTTCCGGTCAGATCGGGTCGAGAAGTCTGACGATCCTGCGACAGCAAGGGAAGGAGCATTATTTATTTAACAAAGATAAAATCGGTGCTCGCAACGTTTCTAGGGGCCTCAATCGGAAATTCCTGATAGTACTTCCCCGAATCCGTCTACGATTTTATTTTATTTCCGGTCAGATTGAGTCGAGACGTCGGACGATGCCGCGAGAACGATGCTAGGAGCTTTGTTTATTTAACAAAGATAAAATCGGTGCTCGGAATGGTTCCCGGGGCCTCGATCGGACATTCCCGATACTACTACCCCGAATTCGTCTCCGATTTTATCCTACTTCCGGTCAGATTGGGTCGACAAGTCTGACGATGCCGCGAGAACGACGGAAGGAGCTTTGTTTATTAAACAAAGATAAAATCGGTGTTCGGAATGCTTCCCGGGGCCTCGATCGGACATTCCCGATATTACTGCCCCCAATTCGTCTCCGATTTTATCCTACTTCCGGTCAGATTGGATCGAGAAGTCTGACGATGCCGCGAGAACGACGCTAGGAGCTTTGTTTATTTAACAAAGATAAAATCGGTGCTCGGAATGGTTCCCGGGACCTCAATCGGACGTTCCCGATATTACTGCTACCAATTCATCTCCGATTTCATCTTACTTCCGGTCAGATTGAGTCAAAAAGTGTGACGATACCGCGAGAACGACGGAAGGAGCTTTGTTTATTAAACAAAGATAAAATCGGTGTTCGGAATGCTTCCCGGGGCCTCGATCGGACATTCCCGATATTACTGCCCCCAATTCGTCTCCGATTTTATCCTACTTCCGGTCAGATTGGATCGAGAAGTCTGACGATGCCGCGAGAACGACGCTAGGAGCTTTGTTTATTTAACAAAGATAAAATCGGTGCTCGGAATGGTTCCCGGGACGTCAATCGGACGTTCCCGATGTTACTGCTACCAATTCATCTCCGATTTCATCTTACTTCCGGTCAGATTGAGTCAAAAAGTGTGACGATACCGCGAGAACGACGGAAGGAGCTTTGTTTATTAAACAAAGATAAAATCGATGCTCGGAATGGTTCCCGGGGCCTCGATCGTACATTCTCGATATTACTGCCCCGAATTCGTCTCCGATTTTATCCTACTTCCAATCAGATTGGGTCGAGAAGTCTGACGATGCCGCGAGAACGATGGTAGGAGCTTTGTTTATTTAACAAAGATAAAATCGGTGCTCAGAATGGTTCTCGGAGAATTGATCGGACATTCCCGATATTACTGCCCCCAATTCGTCTCCGATTTTATCCTACTTCCGGTCAGATTGGGTCGACAAGTCTGACGATGCCGCGAGAACGACGCTAGGAGCTTTGTTTATTTAACAAAGATAAAATCGGTGCTCGGAATGGTTCCCGGGGCCTCGATAGGACATTCCCCATATTTCTGCCCCCAATTCGTCTCCGATTTTATCTTACTTCCGGTCAAATTTGGTCGAGAAGTCTGACGATGCCGCGAGAACGACGGAAGGAGCTTTGTTTATTAAACAAAGATAAAATCGGTGTTCGGAATGCTTCCCGGGGCCTCGATCGGACATTCCCGATATTACTGCCCCCAATTCCTCTCCGATTTTATCCTACTTCCGGTCAGATTGGATCGAGAAGTCTGACGATGCCGCGAGAACGACGCTAGGAGCTTTGTTTATTTAACAAAGATAAAATCGGTGCTCGGAATGGTTCCCGGGACCTCAATCGGACGTTCCCGATATTACTGCTACCAATTCATCTCCGATTTCATCTTACTTCCGGTCAGATTGAGTCAAAAAGTGTGACGATACCGCGAGAACGACGGAAGGAGCTTTGTTTATTAAACAAAGATAAAATCGGTGTTCGGAATGGTTCTCGGGGCCTCGATCAGACATTCCCGTTACTACTGCCCCAAATTCGTCTCCGATTTTATCCTACTTCCGGTCAGATCGGGTCGAGAAGTCTGACGATGCCGCGAGAACGACGGTAGGAGCTTTGTTTATTTAACAAAGATAAAATCGGTGCTCAGAATGGTTTTCGGAGCCTTGATCGGACATTCTCGACATTACTGCCCCGAATTCGTCTCCGATTTTATCCTAAATCCGGTCAGATTGGGTCGAGAAGTCTGACGATGCCGCGAGAACGACGCTAGGAGCTTTGTTTATTTAACAAAGATAAAATCGGTGCTCAGAATGGTTCTCGGAGCCTTGATCGGACATTCTCGACATTACTGCCCCGAATTCGTCTCAGATTTTATCCTAATTCCGGTCAGATTGGGTCGAGAAGTCTGACGATGCCGCGAGAACGACGCTAGGAGCTTTGTTTATTTAACAAAGATAAAATCGGTGCTCAGAATGGTTCCCGGGGCATCAATCGGACATTCCCGATATTACTGCCCCCAATTCATCTCCGATTTTATCTTACTTCCGGTCAGATTGGGTCAAGAAGTGTGACGATGCCACGAGAACGACGCTGGGAGCTTTGTTTATTTAACAAAGATAAAATCGATGCTCGGAATGGTTCCCGGGGCCTCGATCGGACATTCTCGATATTACTGCCCCGAATTCGTCTCCGATTTTATCCTACTTCCAATCAGATTGGGTCGAGAAGTCTGACGATGCCGCGAGAACGATCGTAGGAGCTTTGTTTATTTAACAAAGATAAAATCGGTGCTCAGAATGGTTCTCGGAGAATTGATCGGACATTCCCGATATTACTGCCCCCAATTCGTCTCCGATTTTATCCTACTTCCAGTCAGATTGGATCGAGAAGTCTGACGATGCCGCGAGAACGACGCTAGGAGCTTTGTTTATTTAACAAAGATAAAATCGGTGCTCGGAATGGTTCCCAGGACCTCAATCGGACATTCCCGATATTACTGCCACCAATTCATCTCCGATTTCATCTTACTTCCGGTCAGATTGAGTCAAGAAGTGTGACGATGCCGCGAGAACGACGGTAGGAGCTTTGTTTATTTAACAAAGATAAAATCAGTGCTCGGAATGGTTCCCGGGGCCTCGATCGGACATTCTCGATATTACTGCCCCCAATTCGTCTCCGATTTTATCCTACTTCCGGTCAGATTGGATCGAGAAGTCTGACGATGCCGCGAGAACGACGCTAGGAGCTTTGTTTATTTAACAAAGATAAAATCGGCGCTCGCAATGGTTCCCGGGACGTCAATCGGACGTTCCCGATATTACTGCCACCAAGTCATCTCCGATTTCATCTTACTTCCGGTCAGATTGAGTCAAGAAGTGTGACAATGCCGCGAGAACGACGGTAGGAGCTTTGTTTATTAAACAAAGATAAAATCGGTGTTCGGAATGCTTCCCGGGGCCTCGATCGGACATTCCCGATATTACTGCCCCCAATTCGTCTCCGATTTTATCCTACTTCCGGTCAGATTGGATCGAGAAGTCTGACGATGCCGCGAGAACGACGCTAGGAGCTTTGTTTATTTAACAAAGATAAAATCGGTGCTCGGAATGGTTCCCGGGACCTCAATTGGACGTTCCCGATATTACTGCCACCAATTCATCTCCGATTTCATCTTACTTCCGGTCAGATTGAGTCAAGAAGTGTGACAATGCCGCGAGAACGACGGTAGGAGCTTTGTTTATTTATCAAAGATAAAATCAGTGCTCGGAATGGTTCCCGGGGCCTCGATCGGACATTCTCGATATTACTGCCCCGAATTCGTCTCCGATTTTATCCTACTTCCGGTCAGATTGAGTCGAGAAGTCTGACGATGCCGCGAGAACGACGCTAGGAGCTTTGTTTATTTAACAAAGATAAAATCGGTGCTCGGAATGGTTCCCAGGACCTCAATCGGACATTCCCGATATTACTGCCACCAATTCATCTCCGATTTCATCTTACTTCCGGTCAGATTGAGTCAAGAAGTGTGACAATGCCGCGAGAACGACGGTAGGAGCTTTGTTTATTAAACAAAGATAAAATCGGTGTTCGGAATGCTTCCCGGGGCCTCGATCGGACATTCTCGATATTACTGCCCCGAATTCGTCTCCGATTTTATCCTACTTCCAATCAGATTGGGTCGAGAAGTCTGACGATGCCGCGAGAACGATCGTAGGAGCTTTGTTTATTTAACAAAGATAAAATCGGTGCTCAGAATGGTTCTCGGAGAATTGATCGGACATTCCCGATATTACTGCCCCCAATTCGTCTCCGATTTTATCCTACTTCCAGTCAGATTGGATCGAGAAGTCTGACGATGCCGCGAGAACGACGCTAGGAGCTTTGTTTATTTAACAAAGATAAAATCGGTGCTCGGAATGGTTCCCAGGACCTCAATCGGACATTCCCGATATTACTGCCACCAATTCATCTCCGATTTCATCTTACTTCCGGTCAGATTGAGTCAAGAAGTGTGACGATGCCGCGAGAACGACGGTAGGAGCTTTGTTTATTTAACAAAGATAAAATCAGTGCTCGGAATGGTTCCCGGGGCCTCGATCGGACATTCTCGATATTACTGCCCCCAATTCGTCTCCGATTTTATCCTACTTCCGGTCAGATTGGATCGAGAAGTCTGACGATGCCGCGAGAACGACGCTAGGAGCTTTGTTTATTTAACAAAGATAAAATCGGCGCTCGCAATGGTTCCCGGGACGTCAATCGGACGTTCCCGATATTACTGCCACCAAGTCATCTCCGATTTCATCTTACTTCCGGTCAGATTGAGTCAAGAAGTGTGACAATGCCGCGAGAACGACGGTAGGAGCTTTGTTTATTAAACAAAGATAAAATCGGTGTTCGGAATGCTTCCCGGGGCCTCGATCGGACATTCCCGATATTACTGCCCCCAATTCGTCTCCGATTTTATCCTACTTCCGGTCAGATTGGATCGAGAAGTCTGACGATGCCGCGAGAACGACGCTAGGAGCTTTGTTTATTTAACAAAGATAAAATCGGTGCTCGGAATGGTTCCCGGGACCTCAATTGGACGTTCCCGATATTACTGCCACCAATTCATCTCCGATTTCATCTTACTTCCGGTCAGATTGAGTCAAGAAGTGTGACAATGCCGCGAGAACGACGGTAGGAGCTTTGTTTATTTATCAAAGATAAAATCAGTGCTCGGAATGGTTCCCGGGGCCTCGATCGGACATTCTCGATATTACTGCCCCGAATTCGTCTCCGATTTTATCCTACTTCCGGTCAGATTGAGTCGAGAAGTCTGACGATGCCGCGAGAACGACGCTAGGAGCTTTGTTTATTTAACAAAGATAAAATCGGTGCTCGGAATGGTTCCCAGGACCTCAATCGGACATTCCCGATATTACTGCCACCAATTCATCTCCGATTTCATCTTACTTCCGGTCAGATTGAGTCAAGAAGTGTGACAATGCCGCGAGAACGACGGTAGGAGCTTTGTTTATTAAACAAAGATAAAATCGGTGTTCGGAATGCTTCCCGGGGCCTCGATCGGACATTCTCGATATTACTGCCCCGAATTCGTCTCCGATTTTATCCTACTTCCGGTCAGATTGGATCGAGAAGTCTGACGATGCCGCGAGAACGACGCTAGGAGCTTTGTTTATTTAACAAAGATAAAATCGGTGCTCGGAATGGTTCCCAGGACCTCAATCGGACATTCCCGATATTACTGCCACCAATTCATCTCCGATTTCATCTTACTTCCGGTCAGATTGAGTCAAGAAGTGTGACGATGCCGCGAGAACGACGGTAGGAGCTTTGTTTATTTAACAAAGATAAAATCAGTGCTCGGAATGGTTCCCGGGGCCTCGATCGGACATTCTCGATATTACTGCCCCCAATTCGTCTCCGATTTTATCCTACTTCCGGTCAGATTGGATCGAGAAGTCTGACGATGCCGCGAGAACGACGGTAGGAGCTTTGTTTATTTAACAAAGATAAAATCGGTGCTCGGAATGGTTCCCGGGGCCTCGATAGGAAATTCCCGATATTACTGCCCCCAATTCGTCTCCGATTTTATCTTACTTCTGGTCAAATTTGGTCGAGAAGTCTGACGATACCGCGAGAACGACGGAAGGAGCTTTGTTTATTAAACAAAGATAAAATCGGTGTTCGGAATGGTTCCCGGGGCCTCGATTAGACAATCCCGATACTACTGCCCCGAATTCGTCTCCGATTTTATCCTACTTCCGGTCAGATTGGGTCGAGACGTCTGACGATGCCGCGAGAACGACGGTAGGAGCTTTGTTTATTTAACAAAGATAAAATCGGTGCTCAGAATGGTTCTCGGAGCCTTGATCGGATATTCCCGACATTACGGCCCCGAATTCGTCTCCGATTTTATCCTACTTCCGGTCAGATTGGATCGAGAAGTCCGACGATGCCGCGAGAACGACGCTAGGAGCTTTGTTTATTTAACAAAGATAAAATCGTTGCTCGGAATGGTTCCCGGGACCTCAATCGGACGTTCCCGATATTACTGCCACCCATTCATCTCCGATTTCATCTTACTTCCGGTCAGATTGAGTCAAGAAGTGTGACAATGCCGCGAGAACGACGGTAGGAGCTTTGTTTATTAAACAAAGATAAAATCGGTGTTCGGAATGCTTCCCGGGGCCTCGATCGGACATTCCCGATATTACTGCCCCCAATTCGTCTCCGATTTTATCCTACTTCCGGTCAGATTGGATCGAGAAGTCTGACGATGCCGCGAGAACGACGCTAGGAGCTTTGTTTATTTAACAAAGATAAAATCGGTGCTCGGAATGGTTCCCGGGACCTCAATCGGACGTTCCCGATATTACTGCCACCAATTCATCTCCGATTTCATCTTACTTCCGGTCAGATTGAGTCAAGAAGTGTGACAATGCCGCGAGAACGACGGTAGGAGCTTTGTTTATTTAACAAAGATAAAATCAGTGCTCGGAATGGTTCCCGGGGCCTCGATCGGACATTCTCTATATTACTGCCATGAATTCGTCTCCGATTTTATCCTACTTCCGGTCAGATTGGGTCGAGAAGTCTGACGATGCCGCGAGAACGACGCTAGGAGCTTTGTTTATTTAACAAAGATAAAATCGGTGCTCGGAATGGTTCCCGGGGCCTCGATAGGACATTCCCGATATTACTGCCCCCAATTCGTCTCCGATTTTATCTTACTTCCGGTCAAATTTGGTCGAGAAGTCTGACGATACCGCGAGAACGACGGAAGGAGCTTTGTTTATTAAACAAAGATAAAATCGGTGTTCGGAATGGTTCTCGGGGCCTCGATCAGACATTCCCGTTACTACTGCCCCGAATTCGTCTCCGATTTTATCCTACTTCCGGTCAGATTGGGTCGAGAAGTCTGACGATGCCGCGGGAACGACGCTAGGAGCTTTGTTTATTTAACAAAGATAAAATCGGTGCTCGGAATGGTTCCCGCGGCATCAATCGGACATTCCCGATATTACTGCCCCCAATTCTTCTCCGATTTTATCTTACTTCCGGTCAGATTGGGTCAAGAAGTGTGACGATGCCACGAGAACGACGCTGGGAGCTTTGTTTATCTAACAAAGATAAAATCGATGCTCGGAATGGTTCCCGGGGCCTCGATCGGACATTCTCGATATTACTGCCCCGAATTCGTCTCCGATTTTATCCTACTTCCAATCAGATTGGGTCGAGAAGTCTGACGATGCCGCGAGAACGATGGTAGGAGCTTTGTTTATTTAACAAAGATAAAATCGGTGCTCAGAATGGTTCTCGGAGAATTGATCGGACATTCCCGATATTACTGCCCCCAATTCGTCTCCGATTTTATCCTACTTCCGGTCAGATTGGATCGAGAAGTCTGACGATGCCGCGAGAACGACGCTAGGAGCTTTGTTTATTTAACAAAGATAAAATCAGTGCTCGGAATGGTTCCCGGGGCCTCGATCGGACATTCTCGATATTACTGCCCCCAATTCGTCTCCGATTTTATCCTACTTCCGGTCAGATTGGATCGAGAAGTCTGACGATGCCGCGAGAACGACGCTAGGAGCTTTGTTTATTTAACAAAGATAAAATCGGCGCTCGCAATGGTTCCCGGGACGTCAATCGGACGTTCCCGATATTACTGCCACCAAGTCATCTCCGATTTCATCTTACTTCCGGTCAGATTGAGTCAAGAAGTGTGACAATGCCGCGAGAACGACGGTAGGAGCTTTGTTTATTAAACAAAGATAAAATCGGTGTTCGGAATGCTTCCCGGGGCCTCGATCGGACATTCCCGATATTACTGCCCCCAATTCGTCTCCGATTTTATCCTACTTCCGGTCAGATTGGATCGAGAAGTCTGACGATGCCGCGAGAACGACGCTAGGAGCTTTGTTTATTTAACAAAGATAAAATCGGTGCTCGGAATGGTTCCCGGGACCTCAATTGGACGTTCCCGATATTACTGCCACCAATTCATCTCCGATTTCATCTTACTTCCGGTCAGATTGAGTCAAGAAGTGTGACAATGCCGCGAGAACGACGGTAGGAGCTTTGTTTATTTATCAAAGATAAAATCAGTGCTCGGAATGGTTCCCGGGGCCGCGATCGGACATTCTCGATATTACTGCCCCGAATTCGTCTCCGATTTTATCCTACTTCCGGTCAGATTGAGTCGAGAAGTCTGACGATGCCGCGAGAACGACGCTAGGAGCTTTGTTTATTTAACAAAGATAAAATCGGTGCTCGGAATGGTTCCCAGGACCTCAATCGGACATTCCCGATATTACTGCCACCAATTCATCTCCGATTTCATCTTACTTCCGGTCAGATTGGATCGAGAAGTCTGACGATGCCGCGAGAACGACGCTAGGAGCTTTGTTTATTTAACAAAGATAAAATCGGTGCTCGGAATGGTTCCCAGGACCTCAATCGGACATTCCCGATATTACTGCCACCAATTCATCTCCGATTTCATCTTACTTCCGGTCAGATTGAGTCAAGAAGTGTGACGATGCCGCGAGAACGACGGTAGGAGCTTTGTTTATTTAACAAAGATAAAATCAGTGCTCGGAATGGTTCCCGGGGCCTCGATCGGACATTCTCGATATTACTGCCCCCAATTCGTCTCCGATTTTATCCTACTTCCGGTCAGATTGGATCGAGAAGTCTGACGATGCCGCGAGAACGACGGTAGGAGCTTTGTTTATTTAACAAAGATAAAATCGGTGCTCGGAATGGTTCCCGGGGCCTCGATAGGAAATTCCCGATATTACTGCCCCCAATTCGTCTCCGATTTTATCTTACTTCTGGTCAAATTTGGTCGAGAAGTCTGACGATACCGCGAGAACGACGGAAGGAGCTTTGTTTATTAAACAAAGATAAAATCGGTGTTCGGAATGGTTCCCGGGGCCTCGATTAGACAATCCCGATACTACTGCCCCGAATTCGTCTCCGATTTTATCCTACTTCCGGTCAGATTGGGTCGAGACGTCTGACGATGCCGCGAGAACGACGGTAGGAGCTTTGTTTATTTAACAAAGATAAAATCGGTGCTCAGAATGGTTCTCGGAGCCTTGATCGGATATTCCCGACATTACGGCCCCGAATTCGTCTCCGATTTTATCCTACTTCCGGTCAGATTGGATCGAGAAGTCCGACGATGCCGCGAGAACGACGCTAGGAGCTTTGTTTATTTAACAAAGATAAAATCGTTGCTCGGAATGGTTCCCGGGACCTCAATCGGACGTTCCCGATATTACTGCCACCCATTCATCTCCGATTTCATCTTACTTCCGGTCAGATTGAGTCAAGAAGTGTGACAATGCCGCGAGAACGACGGTAGGAGCTTTGTTTATTAAACAAAGATAAAATCGGTGTTCGGAATGGTTCCCGGGGCCTCGATCGGACATTCCCGATATTACTGCCCCCAATTCGTCTCCGATTTTATCCTACTTCCGGTCAGATTGGATCGAGAAGTCTGACGATGCCGCGAGAACGACGCTAGGAGCTTTGTTTATTTAACAAAGATAAAATCGGTGCTCGGAATGGTTCCCGGGACCTCAATCGGACGTTCCCGATATTACTGCCACCAATTCATCTCCGATTTCATCTTACTTCCGGTCAGATTGAGTCAAGAAGTGTGACAATGCCGCGAGAACGACGGTAGGAGCTTTGTTTATTTAACAAAGATAAAATCAGTGCTCGGAATGGTTCCCGGGGCCTCGATCGGACATTCTCTATATTACTGCCATGAATTCGTCTCCGATTTTATCCTACTTCCGGTCAGATTGGGTCGAGAAGTCTGACGATGCCGCGAGAACGACGCTAGGAGCTTTGTTTATTTAACAAAGATAAAATCGGTGCTCGGAATGGTTCCCGGGGCCTCGATAGGACATTCCCGATATTACTGCCCCCAATTCGTCTCCGATTTTATCTTACTTCCGGTCAAATTTGGTCGAGAAGTCTGACGATACCGCGAGAACGACGGAAGGAGCTTTGTTTATTAAACAAAGATAAAATCGGTGTTCGGAATGGTTCTCGGGGCCTCGATCAGACATTCCCGTTACTACTGCCCCGAATTCGTCTCCGATTTTATCCTACTTCCGGTCAGATTGGGTCGAGAAGTCTGACGATGCCGCGGGAACGACGCTAGGAGCTTTGTTTATTTAACAAAGATAAAATCGGTGCTCGGAATGGTTCCCGCGGCATCAATCGGACATTCCCGATATTACTGCCCCCAATTCTTCTCCGATTTTATCTTACTTCCGGTCAGATTGGGTCAAGAAGTGTGACGATGCCACGAGAACGACGCTGGGAGCTTTGTTTATCTAACAAAGATAAAATCGATGCTCGGAATGGTTCCCGGGGCCTCGATCGGACATTCTCGATATTACTGCCCCGAATTCGTCTCCGATTTTATCCTACTTCCAATCAGATTGGGTCGAGAAGTCTGACGATGCCGCGAGAACGATGGTAGGAGCTTTGTTTATTTAACAAAGATAAAATCGGTGCTCAGAATGGTTCTCGGAGAATTGATCGGACATTCCCGATATTACTGCCCCCAATTCGTCTCCGATTTTATCCTACTTCCGGTCAGATTGGATCGAGAAGTCTGACGATGCCGCGAGAACGACGCTAGGAGCTTTGTTTATTTAACAAAGATAAAATCGGTGCTCGGAATGGTTCCCGGGACCTCAATCGGACATTCCCGATATTACTGCCACCAATTCATCTCCGATTTCATCTAACTTCCGGTCAGATTGAGTCAAGAAGTGTGACGATGCCGCGAGAACGACGCTAGGAGCTTTGTTTATTTAACAAAGATAAAATCGGTGCTCGGAATGGTTCCCGGGGCCTCGATCGGACATTTCCGACATTGCTGCCCCCATTTCGTCTCCGATTTTATCTTACTTTCGGTAAGATTGGGTCGAGAAGTCTGACGATGCCGCGAGAACGACGCTAGGTGCTTTGTTTATTTAACCAAGATAAAATCGGTGCTCGGAATGGTTCCCGGGGCCTCGATCGGACATTCCCAATATTACGGTACCGAATTCGTCTCCGATTTTATCCTACTTCCGGTCAGATTGGGTCGAGAAGTCTGACGATGCCGCGAGAACGACGGTAGGAGCTTTGTTTATTTAACAAAGATAAAATCGGTGCTCAGAATGGTTCTCGGAGCCTTGATCGGACATTCTCGACATTACTGCCCCGAATTCGTCTCCGATTTTATCCTAATTCCGGTCAGATTGGGTCGAGAAGTCTGACGATGCCGCGAGAACGACGCTCGGAGCTTTGTTTATTTAACAAAGATAAAATCGGTGCTCGGTATGGTTCCCGGGGCATCAATCGGACATTCCCGATATTACTGCCCCCAATTCATCTCCGATTTTATGTTACTTCCGGTCAGATTGGGTCAAGAAGTGTGACGATGCCACGAGAACGACGCTGGGAGCTTTGTTTATTTAACAAAGATAAAATCAATGCTCGGAATGGTTCCCGGGGCCTCGATCGGACATTCTCGATATTACTGCCCCGAATTCGTCTCCGATTTTATCCTACTTCCAATCAGATTGGGTCGAGAAGTCTGACGATGCCGCGAGAACGATGGTAGGAGCTTTGTTTATTTAACAAAGATAAAATCGGTGCTCAGAATGGTTCTCCGAGAATTGATCGGACATTCCCGATATTAGTGCCCCCAATTCGTCTCCGATTTCATCCTACTTCCGGTCAGATTGGATCGAGAAGTCTGACGATGCCGCGAGAACGACGCTAGGAGCTTTGTTTATTTAACAAAGATAAAATCGGTGCTCGGAATGGTTCCCGGGACCTCAATCGGACATTCCCGATATTACTGCCACCGATTCATCTCCGATTTCATCTTACTTCCGGTCAGATTGAGTCAAGAAGTGTGACGATGCCGCGAGAACGACGGTAGGAGCTTTGTTTATTAAACAAAGATAAAATCGGTGTTCGGAATGGTTCTCGGGGCCTCGATCAGACATTCCCGTTACTACTGCCCCAAATTCGTCTCCGATTTTATCCTACTTCCGGTCAGATTGGGTCGAGAAGTCTGACGATGCCGCGAGAACGACGGTAGGAGCTTTGTTTATTTAACAAAGATAAAATCGGTGCTCAGAATGGTTCTCGGAGCCTTGATGGGACATTCTCGACATTACTGCCCCGAATTCGTCTCGGACTTTATCCTAATTCCGGTCAGATTGGTTCGAGAAGTCTGACGATGCCGCGAGAACGACGCTAGGAGGTTTGTTTATTTAACAAAGATAAAATCGGTGCTCGGAATGGTTCCCGGGGCATCAATCGGACATTCCCGATATTACTGCCCCCAATTCATCTCCGATTTTATCTTACTTCCGGTCAGATTGGGTCAAGAAGTGTGACGATGCCACGAGAACGACGCTGGGAGCTTTGTTTATTTAACAAAGATAAAATCGGTGCTCAGAATGGTTCTCGGAGAATTGATCGGACATTCCCGATATTACTGCCCCCAATTCGTCTCCGATTTTATCCTACTTCCGGTCAGATTGGATCGAGAAGTCTGACGATGCCGCGAGAACGACGCTAGGAGCTTTGTTTATTTAACAAAGATAAAATCGGTGCTCGGAATGGTTCCCGGGACCTCAATCGGACATTCCCGATATTACTGCCACCGATTCATCTCCGATTTCATCTTACTTCCGGTCAGATTGAGTCAAGAAGTGTGACGATGCCGCGAGAACGACGGTAGGAGCTTTGTTTATTAAACAAAGATAAAATCGGTGTTCGGAATGGTTCTCGGGGCCTCGATCAGACATTCCCGTTACTACTGCCCCAAATTCGTCTCCGATTTTATCCTACTTCCGGTCAGATTGGGTCGAGAAGTCTGGCGATGCCGCGAGAACGACGGTAGGAGCTTTGTTTATTTAACAAAGATAAAATCGGTGCTCAGAATGGTTCTCGGAGCCTTGATCGGACATTCTCGACATTACTGCCTCGAATTCGTCTCCGATTTTATCCTAATTCCGGTCAGATTGGTTCGAGAAGTCTGACGATGCCGCGAGAACGACGCTAGGAGGTTTGTTTATTTAACAAAGATAAAATCGGTGCTCGGAATGGTTCCCGGGGCATCAATCGGACATTCCCGATATTACTGCCCCCAATTCATCTCCGATTTTATCTTACTTCCGGTCAGATTGGGTCAAGAAGTGTGACGATGCCACGAGAGCGACGCTGGGAGCTTTGTTTATTTAACAAAGATAAAATCAATGCTCGGAATGGTTCCCGGGGCCTCGATCGGACATTCTCGATATTACTGCCCCGAATTCGTCTCCGATTTTATCCTACTTCCAATCAGATTGGGTCGAGAAGTCTGACGATGCCGCGAGAACGATGGTAGGAGCTTTGTTTATTTAACAAAGATAAAATCGGTGCTCAGAATGGTTCTCGGAGAATTGATCGGACATTCCCGATATTACTGCCCCCAATTCGTCTCCGATTTTATCCTACTTCCGGTCAGATTGGATCGAGAAGTCTGATGATGCCGCGAGAACGACGCTAGGAGCTTTGTTTATTTATCAAAGATAAAATCGGTGCTCGGAATGGTTCCCGGGACCTCAATCGGACATTCCCGATATTACTGCCACCAATTCATCTCCGATTTCATCTTACTTCCGGTCAGATTGAGTCAAGAAGTGTGACGATGCCGCGAGAACGACGGTAGGAGCTTTGTTTATTTAACAAAGATAAAATCAGTGCTCGGAATGGATCCCGGGGCCTCGATCGGACATTCTCGATATTACTGCCCCGAATTCGTCTCCGATTTTATCCTACTTCCGGTCAGATTGGGTCGAGAAGTCTGACGATGCCGCGAGAACGACGCTAGGAGCTTTGTTTATTTAACAAAGATAAAATCGGTGCTCGGAATGGTTCCCGGGGCCTCGATCGGACATTTCCGACATTGCTGCCCCCAATTCGTCTCCGATTTTATCTTACTTTCGGTATGATTGGGTCGAGAAGTCTGACGATGCCGCGAGAACGACGCTAGGTGCTTTGTTTATTTAACCAAGATAAAATCGGGGCTCGGAATGGTTCCCGGGGCATCAATCGGACATTCCCGATATGACTGCCCCCAATTCATCTCCGATTTTATCTTACTTCCGGTCAGATTGGGTCAAGAAGTGTGACGATGCCACGAGAACGACGCTGGGAGCTTTGTTTATGTAACAAAGATAAAATCGATGCTCGGAATGGTTCCCGGGGCCTTGATCGGACATTCTCGATATTACTGCCCCGAATTCGTCTCCGATTTTATCCTACTTCCAATCAGATTGGGTCGAGAAGTCTGACGATGCCGCGAGAACGATGGTAGGAGCTTTGTTTATTTAACAAAGATAAAATCGGTGCTCAGAATGGTTCTCGGAGAATTGATCGGACATTCCCGATATTACTGCCCCCAATTCGTCTCCGATTTTATCCTACTTCCGGTCAGATTGGATCGAGAAGTCTGACGATGCCGCGAGAACGACGCTAGGAGCTTTGTTTATTTAACAAAGATAAAATCGGTGCTCGGAATGGTTCCCGGGACCTCAATCGGACATTCCCGATATTACTGCCACCAATTCATCTCCGATTTCATCTTACTTCCGGTCAGATTGAGTCAAGAAGTGTGACGATGCCGCGAGAACGACGGTAGGAGCTTTGTTTATTTAACAAAGATAAAATCAGTGCTCGGAATGGTTCCCGCGGCCTCGATCGGACATTCTCAATATTACTGCCCCGAATTCGTCTCCGATTTTATCCTACTTCCGGTCAGATTGGGTCGAGAAGTCTGACGATGCCGCGAGAACGACGCTAGGAGCTTTGTTTATTTAACAAAGATAAAATCGGTGCTCGGAATGGTTCCCGGGGCCTCGATCGGACATTTCCGACATTGCTGCCCCCAATTCGTCTCCGATTTTATCTTACTTTCGGTAAGATTGGGTCGAGAAGTCTGTCGATGCCGCGAGAACGACGCTAGGTGCTTTGTTTATTTAACCAAGATAAAATCGGTGCTCGGAATGGTTCCCGGGGCCTCAATCGGACATTCCCAATATTACGGTACCGAATTCGTCTCCGATTTTATCCTACTTCCGGTCAGATTGGGTCGAGAAGTCTGACGATGCCGCGAGAACGACGCTAGGAGCTTTGTTTATTTAACAAAGATAAAATCGGTGCTCGGAATGGTTCCCGGGGGCTCGATTGGACGTTCCCGATATTACTGCCCCCAATTCGTTTCCGACTTTATCTTACTTCCGGTCAGAATGGGTAAGGAAGTCTGACGATGCCGCGAGAACGACGGAAGGAGCATTGTTTATTTATCGAGGCCCCGGGAACCATTCCGAGCACCGATTTTATCTTTGTTAAATAAACAAAGCTCCTAGCGTCGTTCTCGCGGCATCGTCACACTTCTTGACCCAATCTGACCGGAAGTAAGATAAAATCGGAGATGAATTGGGGGCAGTAATATCGGGAATGTCCGCTTGAGGCCCCGGGAACCATTCCGAGCAACGATTTTATCTTTGTTAAATAAACAAAGCTCCTAGCGTCGTTCTCGCGGCATCGTCGGACTTCTCGATCCAATCTGACCGGAAGTAGGATAAAATCGGAGACGAATTCGGGGCCGTAATGTCGGGAATATCCGATCAAGGCTCCGAGAACCATTCTGAGCACCGATTTTATCTTTGTTAAATAAACAAAGCTCCTACCGTCGTTCTCGCGGCATCGTCAGACGTCTCGACCCAATCTGACCGGAAGTAGGATAAAATCGGAGACGAATTCGGGGCAGTAGTATCGGGATTGTCTGATCGAGGCCCCGGGAACCATTCCGAACACCGATTTTATCTTTGTTTAATAAACAAAGCTCCTTCCGTCGTTCTCGCGGTATCGTCAGACTTCTCGACCAAATTTGACCAGAAGTAAGATAAAATCGGAGACGAATTGGGGGCAGTAATATCGGGAATTTCCTATCGAGGCCCCGGGAACCATTCCGAGCACCGATTTTATCTTTGTTAAATAAACAAAGCTCCTAGCATCGTTCTCGCGGCATCGTCAGACTTCTCGACCCAATCTGACCGCAATTAGGATAAAATCGGAGACCAATTCGGGGCAGTATTATCGAGAATGTCCGATCGAGGCCCCGGGAACCATTCCGAGCACCGATTTTATCTTTGTTAAATAAACAAAGCTCCTACCGTCGTTCTCGCGGCATCGTCACACTTCTTGACTCAATCTGACCGGAAGTAAGATGAAATCGTAGATGAATTGGTGGCAGTAATATCGGGAATGTCCGATTGAGGCCCCGGGAACCATTCCGAGCACCGATTTTATCTTTGTTAAATAAACAAAGGTCCTAGCGTCGTTCTCGCGGCATCGTCAGACTTGTCGATCCAATCTGACCGGAAGTAGGATAAAATCAGAGACGAATTCGGGGCAGTGATATCTGGAATGTCCGATCGAGGCCCCGGGAACCATTCCGAGCACCGATTTTATCTTTGTTAAATAAACAAAGCTCCTAGCGTCGTTCTCGCGGCATCGTCAGACTTCTCGACCCAATCTGACCGGAAGTAGGATGAAATCGTAGACGAAGTCTGGGCAGTGATGTCGGGAATGTCCGATCAAGGCTCCGAGAACCATTCCAAGCACCGATTTTATCTTTGTTAAATAAACAAAGCTCTTAGCGTCGTTCTCGCGGCATCGTCAGACTTCTCGACCCAATCTGACCCGAAGTAGGATAAAATCGGAGACGAATTCGGGGCAGTAGTATCGGGAATGTCCGATCGAGGCCCCGGGAAACATTCCGAGCACCGATTTTATCTTTGTTAAATAAACATAGCTCCTAGCGTCGTTCTCGCCGCATCGTCCGACTTCTCGACTCAATCTGACCGGAAATAAAATAAAATCATACACGGATTCGGGGAAGTACTATCAGGAATTTCCGATTGAGGCCCCTAGAAACGTTGCGAGCACCGATTTTATCTTTGTTAAATAAATAATGCTCCTTCCCTCGCTGTCGCAGGATCGTCAGACTTCTCGACCAGATCTGACCGGAAATAAGATAAAATCGGAGACGAATTCGGGGCAGTAGTGTCAGGAATGTCCGATCGGTGCTCCGAGAACCGTTGCGAGCACTGATTCTTTCTTTGTTAAATAAATAATGTTCCTTCCGTCGTTGTCGCAGCATCGTCAGATTTCTGGACTCAATCTGATCCATTGCGGAGCAAATGCTAACCCGCGATTCGCAAACCTGGGTCGTTTTCATCCCGCCCAAGATCATTTTCTTCACTTAATATTTATTTAAAAAAAATCGAAAGTAAGGAAGAAAACAACCTTATCATTCCTGTAGAAGTACGGTCTAAAATCGACCATGATTTTTATCAGATGTTTTCCACCGACAATTGTTGGTTTGGCAGTGCAAAAACGAAAACGACCCAGTTTCACGGGATTGAAGTGCCTGAAATACCTTCATAGATTGAGGTTTAAGATAATCGATTGAACTTGATCTATAGAATGCGAACTTTATCGGAAATAATGTCAATTTCGAAAATGTTTGCGGATTTCATGGTCCGCAAACAATATTCCTCATCATTTGCGATTCGCTAATAAGTTTCGCAATAAATAATTCTATCAATACATTTTAAAGTAATTTCGCGTGAAATTATTATTTTTTGCCAAATTATACGAGCATTTTTATTTTTCACTTTTCATAGATTATTCAAAAATTCTGTAACTACAACATGTGAAGTTAATTTATGCAACATTAAAAGACAGCAATCTCGTAACATTTGGTAAAAATTAATAACTCCACGTCAAATTACTTTAAAATGTATTGCGAGAATAATTTATTCCAAAAGTTGTTAGCGAATCGCAAATGATTGAAAATCGTATTTGCAGTGCATGGAATCCGCGAACATTTTATAAATTGACATTATTTTGAATCAAGTTCTCAGATAGGGACACATTCAGGTTCCTTGGCTCGACCGCGTATCATCGGACTCTGAACCAACTTCCTGTGACAGCCGACCATTCGGAAGTTGCAGCTGTGACGTCAGCAGACTAGCACTTCCTATAGCACTGTCGTGCCTGACTTAGCTCGTTTGTTCCACTGATTAAATTCCGATTTATACACTTTAATCGTATGTTTGATCATTTTTTTCTCCGTGACGGGGAGCACAAATATAGTTTTTTGGGAGTGCCCCGTATTCGGAATTTGATAAACTTCATTCTCCTGCACGCAAAATGGATTTTTTATTCTTTTCCAGATCACTCTATTTTCTCTGGCAAATGCTACTCATGACAAAAATACGATAAATTTTTTTTCAAAGAAAGCGTGAAAAACCATTAAAAATCGTATTTTTTTCAGTCGCAAAATCACCGCGCAAGACCCCGTAAAAACACCTGTCCACCTTATAAAAGTCACCCTGTATACCTTTGGATGGTCGGAAAACAAGGCTTTTTGGGATTTTTAAAAAATACTAATAAAACAATCAAAACGAGGTTTAGAGGGTTTATTTCACATATTTGTAGATACCTCCAACGAGCGGACTCGTTGGAGTCGCACATGTGCACCCAGAAGAATTTTCTTTTTCCCGTAATCTACATAAGTTTTGCTACCGAAGTACATGATTATTATAAAATATTTATTTTTGTACATCTAGCCCGATTTTTGAAAAAGTCGCATTTTCGACTGAAACAACGGCCTTTGTTCGTTTCCAAAAATTGCAATTGTTAAACGATTGTAAAAATCGTGTGTACATCGCTATAAAATGTAACTAAGAAGTTATAGTTGAAATTTGAAGTCAATCGGTCACAAAATGCTGGACCTACGAGCCCGTCCGATTTTGAAAACATTTCTTCATGAAAATCGCGTTTAAAGTTTTAAAACCATTTTTCTACATGTCTTAAAAAAAATTTCCACCTAAAATAACTTTGCATATCATTTTCGACACGTTTATACATAACTTAAGTCAATAAAAAAAAGTCAATTTTTTCAAAGGTATATAAGACCTCAGAGCTGTTTGAACGCATGTGACGATTAGTGGGACGTTTCCAAGACGATTACCAGACAAACTGTCATGGCGGCATGACAATGACTTGTACAATAGCATCTTATAACATTTACGAAATATTTTCTCGAAAACTGTACGAGGCACGGGAATTTCACAACGACCTTCTTCTTCGTAATAAAAAACGGATTACGAACGACTTAGAATAACTTTTACTCACTTTCCTAGTTGAGCTATATAAATTTGCAAAGTCAAGCGATCTGCTTAAGGTGACGATTACTGGGCCATCTACATTATTACTCATTGCATGAAATATATTTCGAACAGATGTGCGAGCACCTTCTTCCAACCTGTCAAAAACATATTATTCTGGAAGGAGGCGAGCGCGGTCGGTAAAAACGGAACGATGCGAGCTGCGCGCCGCTAATGAGAAAACAGATGAACTAAATTTTCGTGACGGTAGATCATATTTTGAGCTTTGTGGAACATTTTTGCTACAATTATGTAAAAAAATTCTAAATGACTTTTCTCCGCCATTTATTCATGAAAACAGGTGAAACAAAGCTTAAAATGTGTGCTTTTGCACTGTCGAGAGCATGGTTCTCGCCAAATTACCGAAAATGCTATGCAATGGTTAATTATTCACTATTTTTCCTATAGTAACCACAAATTGTAAATTCTTTTTCGAAATTGTGTAGAATGTTGAGAACCATGCTGTCGGAGTAAGCTTCCTGCATGCACACAACAAATTTCATTCCAATTGATTGTTCCGTTTGGAAGAATTCTTATTTCAAAATTTCGAAGTGGTTGGAGGCACATGACCTAAAGCTTAAAAAGGGTTTTTCTCTGACCCTCTGCAGCAGCGGTATCCCTTAAGGTTAAAGATGGCAACGCTGGCTTATTATATGATTATGTAATAGATCTACGAGCTCAAAAGTTGCTCTGAATATTTGTGAGCAGGAATACGTTCCATCGAATAAATAATAAAAACGATTATCTCGATATGTCGATAGTTTAACAAGAATAGCAACCGACATAACTGATATTAAATGGTAATAAAAGACTATCATACTTCGTGTGAATGAAATCGTGTTGGAATTGTCTGCCAACCTAGCTGAACAAGAATGGAGATATTTTTAGAAAATAACACTCACCTTAAAATCTCCCACGCACCTGCACAGTACTTTCGTGCACAATTGGGTAGCCTTTGCAAAACAGAATGATTGTAAAGTTGAGCATTTTTTCTACAAGCCCACAGTTCTGGAAATATGTGCGAGGAAAGCATAAAACGGGTTACTCCGTATACGTATAAAACGTATATACTCATATATAACTTGGTTTCCTTATCTCTGGCTCCCGTTATTTCCCCCACACTGGCGAATGCGAGAAAGACGACACGGAACCTTGGCAAGCGTACACACAAGAGCTTTCACAAGAAAGCACACCCCCCGCCCTTTACTCTGACAGTTCAAGGAAACGAGGGAGTCCAAGAAGCTACCGGAAAAGAAGGAAAAAAGATGAAGGTACGATAATTTCTATATAGAATCCCGAGAACAATCATATACATCATATATACAAGGCATCTGATGCTGGTGCACTCATCCAATTCTTGGTCACTTATATGTCATTGGTCCAAAGTGTCATAAACAGGTAGCGATCAGTTTTGATTAATCGAAGACGACGGACTGCTAGGAAAGTAGTTGAAATAACTTGTGAACCGATAATTCCTGCTTGTGGAGTGAGCCTTATTTGAAAACCGAAAAAAGTGACATGAAATCCCCACCATGTCTCAGATTATCATTGGTGTTTGTTATTTGTTAATTATTTTTCCAGAGTGAAACAAATAAATAATAAATAGTCACTACGGTCAATAACGTAAACTATGTATTGTTGTGTCCTTTTCCCAATAAAATGCACTGCTTAATAAATGGTTGAAGTTCGGTAACCCGAAGAAGTTTTATTAGAATGCTCAGCATATTCCCTAGAATGCATGCAGTTATATATAAGATAGCCGGTCAAGAATATGTCCTTGAAAAGTTTGGACATGTTACATCCTAGCGAATGTGCCTTCTCTCGGTTATTCCCAATATCCTCATTTGCTGTTATAAGCTTATTATTAAATGTATAAATCTAAGAATAAGACGAATAACCGCGTAAAAAGGAACGTGCGTACGTTTCGCACGCATATTCAACCCACAGCGATATACGCACGATAGCAGCACCGTCAGTTATCGACTTTTCCTATGCCATTGGCTGTCAACAAGATCAAGATCTCAGGCGCATATTCCAAGAAGAGCTGTCGAACGAAAAACCAACTATCAGCTCGATCAACAAACTCCAAAAATCCTACGCCGGCCCAACCGCATGAGAACCAAGAAAGCTTCGACCCTAGATTATTTAATCATAACATAGACTAGACGGTTCCGGAAAATGTATACCTCTGACTAAAAAATAAGACATCCTGTTTCGCAGCGCAGTCCGAAATATAAACTTCTTGATATGAGAAGTCACCATAGCTATAAATTCACATAACACAAACCATGCGCATGCTTAGGTCTCAGATATCGAACTGTATTTCCCATGCGCTTTTTCGCCGAAATACGAGACAAAGGTCTCCTTTCTTCATACGCATATTAGTCAGAACCGATGCCCTGAAATAAGGTCACGCGCGTGCCTAGGAAATCTGTACCTACACGCACATCATACCGCAACCAATCACGCTAATCAACCAATATATTCATGACCAATGGACCAATCCCCGAAGAACTCGATGACCAAGACCACACTCTCCCTAAGGTTTCTTCTCTCACTACTGAACCTCTCCTAATTTTCATATCAAGAAAGACTTCCTTCCTGAAGTCAGTCTCCCGTCAATCACCATCACATCAAGTTCTTCTATCGAGTCTCAATACCAGTCTTCCGTCAACCAACATCGAATCACTCCTCATATCAAGTCATAATTCAGAAGCCTACGAATATCTCGAATTAACTTTCCTACGAATAGTTTTCATTTTTCGAGTCACAAAAGTTTTATTTTACACTTGTATAATTTCTATCATCGGTCCGTGAATATCAATCTCAATTCATCGACTTGTGCGACGTTCATATTTCTATCTACGCGTAGTGCCCGTCGTAGTAAACACGTCGAGTATACACACGACCAGCGTAAAATCCTGCGAGCGTCTTACCAGAAATTGTACCAGCGAGCGCACCAGGCCAAGAGCGGAGGCCCTTGTAACGCGAGCGTAGGCCTGATCGCTTCAAACCATCTAATAATCTTATAATAAATAACATAGTGTCAATCGTACAACAAGTCTGTCGAATTATCCCTCAATACCAAAATATCGTGTCGATTCCTTAATTACACTCTTTCCCACGCACTACCCCTTTGACCCTCATCCCGTGCTATTGTGCCAGCCGTAGGCAACAAAGAGGGAAACGAAAATATTATGCTCTCATCCCTTCCGGATGTGACATATTAATTTTTGGGGGCTCGTCCGGGATATTAAAAAGGGAATGTGCGAATTAATCCAACGTCCATAAGTGATATGAAAATTTATACGTCGGATTTGTTACCTGGTTTGGAACCTCCGAAACGATCGATCAAGAAACTACAAAAATCCTCAAAAATCGAAAACAAACCCATAAAAACAATGACGACGTTAGGAACAAACCAGTTAATATCTCTAAGAGGCGCCATAATCTGCGTCCCCGAATTCGACGGACAAAATATCCCTTTATCAGAATTCATAACTGGGTGCGAGGATGCAAAAGATATGCTCCCTCCCGAATTGGAAAAATATTTAGCAAAATTAATTAGAAACAAATTGAAAAACCAAGCTAGAGAAGCAATCCACGGGACGAAATTCGAAACGATAGAAGCACTAAACAAATTCCTAAAAAAAATATATACACCAAATAAATCCGTAATGCAATCATTGGAAGAACTCGATAACAGTAGTGGTAATAGGCCGGTTCTAACTCCGGGATCTCAGGGGGGAGCGGGGCGGGGGTCCAGCGCGGGGAAGCCTAGTATGCATGGCGGAGAGGGGGTCGAGCGCGTGACGTTACGGGGGAGATATCAGGGGTCTCTATGGAGGGGGTAGCCATGTGGTCCGAAGAGCGGGTGGCGGGAAGCCGCTGTCGCCGAGTGTTTTGTGGGGGCGGGAATCATGGTGAGTGAGCATTGAAAACCCATAAATCTTCTAATTTATTAGACATACTTTATCATAGACACAAATATTATCATCGATGCAAGCGGAGTGTTTTTATTTCTACACTAATTTGTGTGTGTGTGTGTGTGTGTGTGTGTGGACACGATATGTGCCTGTAGCAACCGTATATGGGTAGGGAAAAATTTCAACAATTTGACGATCACATGAAAGGGGGCCCTTCAAAGCCCTTTTATTTATCACATGTAGCTGCGGTGCCTTGGTTTCGTTTTTCCGAAATCCTTAAAATGTTTGTATGCGTATCAACTCGAGTCTCGCCGACACTTGAGACAGGTCCTGACAAGTCAGGGGGTTTTTCTTGAAAAAACTATAAACTTTAGGAATTTATCATCAAAGACTTTGACCGCAGATGGACCACTCGAGCTGCACTTTTGAAAGAAAGTTTCAATACGTCGACGTCTCGGTGTCATTCCGAAATATAACGTTAAGATGTTCACATGACGGCCCCCCACCTCAACGTCGGGAGTGTCGAAAAGGTCATGAGAGGGGAAATTCTCCACGCATGGGGATTCTTCTAACGTGTTTAAACTTTTTTTTTTCACGATTGGAAAAGTCGGGAGAAGTTTGAAAATTTGAGTGGGAGTGTTACGAGGAAGCTTATAATTTCGTGGACCAAGCTCAGACTGAACTATTCCACCGCAACATCAACATCTCTCCAAAAAAGGAACTTTGAAATTGTGGGAAGATGGATCTCTCGAGCATAAACAAAGTCACCGTGATGGCGGAATTCCTTCCAACGAAGAAGCTGTCAGAACTCCGCGTTCACTCGGATCATCGAATCTCCGACATGAGGGCCGTAAAAACCAAGTTTGGGAAACGCTACCTCGCGGACATCGCGGATGAGTACACTGTCTTCTTACCAGCGCGACTTGTGAAGGCCTTCGATGAAGATTTGGAAATGTTCGAGCGAATGCGGCAAGCGGCACGTGATCATCATCTGGATGACATACAAAGGTGGAAAATACAACAGCATAGACTTTTTCGAAGTCTGAGCACACATAGTGGAAAAAAAACGAAATTCGTTGGAGCACCATCATCGAACGGCTGTCTGCATCATCGAGAGTATGCTGCAACTGGCGCGTAATAATCAACTCTACATGCAGTTGTAGAAAATACATCAGCGTCAAGTTCCATCGTCTTGGAGTATGGTGGAAAAGAGCAAATTCGTTGGGGCAGCATCGTTGAGTGGAACAGCCGTCCAGATCACAGTCGTCTCACAATCGTTTTCGACGTTTTAAGTGTTTGACTATGTGCAAAAAAATGTATTAAAAAAAACTGTTTTATCGAAATGTATGAGAAGAAGAAATACAAAACAATTTTCATCGTAGAATAAATGAAGAATACAAATAGTATATATTTTCATCGAAATGTTTTTTTATTCATTTAAAAAAAAATCCCTCGATCACACAACGCTTCGTATACAGTCAACCAGCTTTTCAGCGATTTTACATTATCATGCGCGCAGTTGTATTTCGTCTTGAAGGAATGATGGGGGCATTTAGAGTTTGTGATTTTCGGCAACTTCTGCAGCGGTGGACAGTCCAGAGTCTCCAAGTCGATGACGTTAGCGCACGTCTACAAGGCCGGACTTGAGAGAATCATTTTGCTTTGAGCAGTCAATAACAACGAGGGGGGCTTTTTCTAAAAATTCAATCCTGCTCAGCCATGGTTCGACCTCTTTGTTGTAATAGGTCGGTTGAAAGTTTGCGTACATTTCGTAGAGTAGAGCATATTGATTTTGATCAATCTTCAAATTAAAATTACCATATGGATAACATTGTGAGTTGAGGTAAAGTTTGACATCGCTCAGGTTACAATGATCAAAGTGGCTCGCATTGTGTTGTTTCATATTTTTCCGTCCCGTCTGCAACGCGAGTATGACATATCGTGGCTTCTCCAGCTGATTCGAGGTTTTCACAGACCACAAGTGCTTGGAGGTGACAGACAGCGGATATTCATACAGTTCCCATGTTCGAAAACTTATGGAGATTGGCGAGAAACTTCAATAGTTGAATTTTTCGCTGATCCGAGACTGTTACATACGGCACGAGCCATTCTATTTTATGCAATACGAGTTTGTAGTCTTCGGGCGCTGTTTGCACAATGGCATTGTCGTCGGTCTTTGATCTCGTGAGAACCAACTCGTGCTTGGCATTTACGACAATTTTACGATAATATTCGGCAAACCCGAGGAGCATGCTGAGCGGAATGCACACATCAAAGTTTCCCGATACATCTACAATCTGCTTCGTCTCTTCGATATCGAGCCATCCAATGTTCTCGAGCATAGAACTTTTGGCCGGTGAGAGAGATGAATATCCCTTAATTACACTCGTAATGCCAACATTCTTATTACGATCGATTTCTATGGCATTCAATTCATATCGCACTTCCTCAAACAAATGACAAATGGCATTGTTGACGAGACTTGTAGCAGTGGTGGGTGCACCATCACGCTTGGATAATTTCCCACATATGTGTAGAGAACTCTTGCTTGGCAGGATGGAGAGGTCTTGATGTTGGATGGCAATACGGATTTCATCGCTGTTATTGAAGGTTGAAGATGTATATGGCTGATGAGCGTGAATCTCACAATGGATGATGGATTTATCAAAGACCACGGGCGCCTGAATGTTTAGAATTTCTTCCTCCATTTCACGCAACAGATGCACAGAGCACAGACTAAATAATTTTTTACGCGCTTTCGCCACGCACTTTGAGGCCCAAACTCTTCAAGAGTAGCACGTTTTAACGTGTTAGTACTTTGGGCGTTGGCCGACGACTGATTGTTTTTGTCCATGGCCGTTTATTGTTATTGGAAGATCTATTGAAAACTATACCCATCGCGACTTTATATGCAGGCGTATGGTGATCACTTCATCGCGGAAATTTACCAAGTCACCGTCCTGATCCACTATGCGAAGCTGTATCGCGTCAATCGTTCGGCTCGTGATTGACAGATAAATTACGTAGGAGGGAACTTCAATGATCTTATAGCCCGGTGGCACAGATGGAAAAAATTCGTGAATTGAGTGTACTTTTTGTCCGTTAATACCAGGTGTGTAAGTATGAAACCGGAATTTTTGTACAGAAAAAACACGTTTATTGTAATGATATGATACAAAGTAACTTATTCAAAGTATTGTCCGTCGCTATCTATACATTTTTCCCATCTTTCTGGCAATTTGTGGATTCCGCGCCAAAAGAACTGTTGCTCTTTTGAGGCAAACCAGTCATCGAGCCATTTTCGTACATCTTCGTAAGAAGTAAAGCGCTGCTCAGCAAGTGCGTGTCCCATCGATGCAAACAAGTAGTAATCGGATGGGGCAAGGTCCGGTGAGTAAGGCGCGTGCTGAAGAATCTCCCAACGGAACGACTCTATCGTTTCCTGGACCTGTTTTGCTTTGTGTGCTGGTGCATTGTCATGCAGCAAAATCACTTTGTGTTGTCTTTGTTGGTATTCTGGTCGTTTTTCACGCAAAACTCGATCCAAATCGATCATTTGTTGTCGGTAGCGTTGAGTATTGACAGTTTCCCCAGGTTTCAGCAGCTCGTAGTAGATTACGCCCTTCTGATCCCACCAAACATACAGCATTGTCTTTCGTCCGTAGCGGTTTGATCTTGCCGTCGATGTTGATGGTTCACCTGGAGTAACCCATGACTTTTTGCGCTTAGGATTCTCGAAATATATCCACTTTTCATCGCCAGTCACAATTCGATGGAGAAATGACTTTCTTTTGAACCTGGCGAGCAGCATTTCGCATGATCTTTTGCGGTTTTCCTGCTGTCTTTCGTTGAGTTCATGTGGAACCCATTTCCCCACCTTTTGTATCTTTCCCATGGCTTTCAACCGAAGGGAGATGGCTTCTCGGGTCACCTTTAACTGATCCGCCAGTTGTTGTTGTGTTTGAGCGTCGTCTTCGTCCAACAAGGCTTGCAGGTCAGCGTCTTCAAACTTTTTCGGTGGTGTTCCACGTTCTTCGTTCCTCACGTCAAAATCGCCACTTTTGAACCGTTTGAACCACTCGAAACACTGTGTTTTACCGAGAGCATGCTCACCAAACGCCTCCACATGCATTCGATGCGATTCGGCTGCGTTTTTCTTCAGATGAAAACAGAAAAGTAGTGCTGTCCGCAAATCGTAATTTGTTGGCACAAAACTCGACATGTTTATCTCTAATAAACTAATGCTACTGAATGAAACTCGTGTTATTGTGAGTTGGAAATGTTTGTCGGATATCAATACAATAACAAGACACCGCTGACGTGATGTGTCGGTAACTGCATCGACATCTAGCACCACCTATGGGCAAATTCCGGTTTCATACTTACACACCTGGTATAGGCGCCAGCGGTAATGTTGCACTCAACGCGTAGGGCGTTCACTTTGAGAATGGCTACAGGAAGGTCCGATTCGTGTCTTTTATTGGCTTCCAATTTGCGTGCAGTGAAGCCTAGTACATGTCCAATAGAATCTTTCGGCTCAAAATTTACATCGTGATCACACTCGATCTCACTGCGTAGCGTATTATTATTGGGTTTAATGCTGATTTTGATATTTTTACGCGAGAGTGCTGCTTGTACAAACTTCTCAATATCCTCTATTTCATAACTACCCGTAGGTATCGTCAACACCTCATCTCCCACGTAAAGTTTATCATGGTCAACGTCGATATTGGGAATGGAATTGAAGGTTAACAATTCCACGAGGCCGAGAGTATAATTTTTGTGTGGCGAGAGTTCGATGGGGGGAAAGTATTGCGCCTCGAGTATGGATGATGAGCCAGATATGGTCAATGTTAAACTTTCATTCATTTCATTGACATGATGCTGGTAAATTGACAACTGAATTCTCCACATCATTTCCCCCCTATATATAGTGTATATTTATCTTTGTGCTGCAACTGTCGACAAAGAAATTTGAGACACAAATGCCCACATTCAATCGTATCATATTACTGATATCCCTTATAATTATAATTTACGCTACCAACACGAAAATATCTCATGAGTTCGGATGGTGGTGGAAGATTGCCGAAACTATCAAAATACACGACTTTCCATCCAGTCTTTTTGTAAACGACCCAGTGTGTTCCAGGACCGGCATTTTCATTCAAATTTACAATTGCTGCTTCACATTTGATAGGTCCGCTCGTCGGCAATGTGTCACGCATGTAACCTCCACGAAACTGTGGAATCTTTAAGATTTTTGCATATTTAAGTAGGTCGCGGTCGGTGAGGGGTCGGTGAGGTTGCGTAACTTCTAGTTTTTTGGCTTGATATGAAGGCCCAATCCTTGCTTATATGGTTTCAGATGTAGACCGCGATCTAATGCAATTGCTTCAATTGTCCGATTATGACGCTTACTTTCATCCAATTCACGTTTAGCTGCTTGAGCAGCATTTACGGCTTTAGCTATACTAGCCGCACCACCCGACAAAGCACCCGCAGCGCTAAGACCCGCAAAAATGGGCACGAAGAAGGGCAATAAACCACCAATTTTTTGGGGTACAGGTAGAACCCGAGGTGTGCGTACTTTACCACCTTGCATCTTTATAGCTGCGCGAGCACCATTTAAAGCTGATTTAATAATTTTATGCGGATCATTATTTTGAATCGTTATCTTCTTTGCAGCGCCAATTATATTTTTCAAACAAACGCCACCCTTGCGGGTCTTTATCCCCATGCCAAATTTTCTCTTTGTTTTCATAATATTGTGTTGTGCCCTGAAAAGACAGGAATTTTCATATTGCTAACGCATAAAGGTCAAAGACCCCATGCGACGATATCGAGCCCGATATTTCACAAGCCCGATATTCTGCTCGACTCAGCCGGAAAAACGCTGAATCGCAATCGAACGTTCTCGAACGATTGATTGCGAAAACCCGAGTTAACAATTAGCCGAAAGAATTAATCGAAAGGCAGTCTTCGGCCAGAAGCCGAGGAGGTCGGTCTCAAGGCATAAAAAAGAATTGTAATATTGTTGCCTAATTTTAAATAAAATATAAGTTGTTCAAGTTGCAATATCCCGAGTTGGAGATTTACTCGGAACGGGAAAAGTCCCCACATACCCTCGCCCTCGAGCATCCGACAACCCACGGTGTCAACTTACTCGAGAGCGAAATTCCGTGCTCTCCGCGCATTATGAGAAGCCGGGGCACAACATTGGTGGCAGCGGTGGGATTCCCGCAATTGGGGATACCGCAACTTTGCATTACACAACTTCAAAAAATAAAAGAAGAAGGAAACATCCTATCCAACGGACAAAATAAACTGAACGCAGCAAGTGCTGAAAAGGAGGTCAACGAGTGATCCGATCGACGACCGTCGAACCGGACAAATAAAAAGAAAAAGTGCGGCGTAAGCAAACGCCCGAGTCAACCATACAGAGCTGTCCAAAAGCAACCAGATCCCGAGGATCATCGATACCAGACCGACCCAAGGACGAAGACTCACCAAATACCTTCTACAACGGAACAACAGAGCGCACGAGAACAGCAAACCAAAGCAACACGACAACAGGGAACAATACTGGCAATTTCCTGCCAAACAGCTACGAGAACGAGGTCAACATCTTGTGAGCAACCGACTAAGAAGCATCGATCAACATAAGGCGCATCATCGTACTGTAAGTGACGGAACATTTATCAAAAAAACACCCTCCAAAGCCAAACAATTAAACATTAATGTCAAACAAAGACGAGCGTTGTAAATTATACCGATTACCGGGTAACAACAAATTATCGCGTTCATTAAATTCAATTTTCGACGAACTCATTGCGAGAGATCGTTCCGAGAATCAAACAGTCGAACAAGAACTACAGGAACCTAGGAAAAAGCGATTTCGATCCGCAACAAGTTCAGAAGAAAGTCCAAATTCACAAAATTTCTCAAATAGGCCGACAGTTGCGAAACGTACCAAAATTCGATCCGCAGCAGATCGAACCGTTCATTTTTCTGATCGATCAATAGATTCTGATCAATCTCCAGAAAATATAGACACTAAGCGTGGTCGCGAAATAGAAATTCAAGATTTTTTCCTCCTCCAACTTAATTCAGATAACATGGCACAAGAAAATGCTTTTATGACCCTAAAAGAGGCGCGAAGCCTCATTCCCCGATTTGATGGCGAAAAACCTGAAGAAGTCGACGACATAATTGAAGCATTTGGCTATGCAAACGCGTGCGCTGCAGCAGCCGATAGAAATTTCCTTTTACAATCCGTGTTAGCAACAAAAGTAATAGGAAATGCGCGAAAAGATACCCGATATAAAGAAATAGAATTGTACCAATAATTTAAAGAAGAAATGACAGCATTATATGGAACGCGACGTATAGTAGCCGCGTTACAGGTCGATTTTAATACGTGTAAGCAAAAATACAACGAGAGCGTGTTAGCATACGGTCAACGACTCGAGGCCATAATGATGGAATTAATCGAAGCCAGCACAACCGAGGCAAGATCGCCTGCGGAAAAAAGAACAATTGAGACATATGTACGGCAATTAGCCCTATACAACTTCGAAAGAGGACTTCGAAGGGAATACCAAGTCATCGTAAAGGCTCGAGGATTCAAGGATCTCGGATCAGTCCTTAAAGGAGCAATGGAAGAGGAAAAATTACTACAAGGAGGCGAATCCATAAACTCGAAATCCATCGAAAAGCATGCATCAATTCAACATCACTTGCAATTACTGCAAGAAACCGGGACACGCGTACAAGGATTGCCGAAAAAGGAATTGGCAACAAGGATAAGGAAACGGATATCGACAGGCACCCGGAACCGGGTATCATCAAAATCATCAAACGAATTATCAGCAGAATTATCAGCAGGGCCAAGGAACCAGCTACTATAACAAGAGTGGGCCCCCAGGGCGCCCAAATCAGTATCACTGGAACGCAATAATAAATAGGCCAAAAGAAGACAGACCGAAGGAAGAAAATCGCAACGACAGCGAAAAGAAAAAAACAATTGGATCATTTTCGCTCGATATGGCAACGGCAACGAGCGGAGACAAAAAACGCAACGTCAGAAAAATAATCGAAGCATCGAATACAGGTCAGTCCAAAAGAAAAAACACAAGGAAGAAAATAAAGTCGTACTGGATGACGACGATCAATTCTGGAGGAGTCGCTGGCGACTTCCACATCGCGTCTCCCCAGGCTAAAGACAAAATCCTCACGTTGAAAGGAAACACCGGAGCCCAATGTAGTCTCATAAAAAAGAGTGTATTAAAAAAGGACACAGAAATAATAGAAGAAACGATCGAGCTCAAAGGAATCGGAGGAAAAAAATTCTACGCACTGTGTAAAATTATGCTCGTGCTCGAAACACCCGCAGTAAACGTCGAACACGGATTCTACATAATAGATGACGCAGTACCACTGGAAGTAGACGGAATAATGGGTTTGGACCTCATAAGAGAGCACAACGTCGACATCCTAAACGGAAGACATATTAAAATATACGGACATCTGATGCCCATGCTGGACGGAACGAATAAAATTAAACTACCTCCCAGGGCAGAGCAAATACTATATGCAAAAACATTGACGGCAAAAATATGATGTGTCGCAGCAAAAGAAGTGCGACCAGGAGTAATCCAAACAAACCCAGAAGGACATTCCTGCCTCATAGTAGTGCGAAACACAAACAATGAAGAAATTGAAATAGAAAGGCCAACAGTGCAAATTGAAGAAATTAAAGAAGAAAAGCCAACCGAAGAAAAGGAAATAAGTGCTGTCTCGATCGAAGAAAAATTAAAAAGAAAAGACAAAATATGGGAAGAAATCAAAGGAGATTCGAACTTAAACCTAGAAGAAGAAAAATTCCTACGCGAATTCACTGACGCATACGCAGACGTCTTCCATTTAGAGGAAGAGTCGCTTGGGTGCACGATCAGGGATCAGCGTACGATCAGGGACAACGCCAATAAAAATTCGTCCATATCGATTACTAGAAGTTCACACGCAAGAAGTGATGGCGTAGACAAAAGAGATGCTAAAAAACGAAATTATTCGACCGAGCAAGAGCCCATGGAATGCTCCTCTACTCGTCGTTCCAAAAAAGCCTGACGCCGACGGAAATATACGCAAGAGAGTGGTAGTAGACTTCCGAAAACTAAACGAAGCAACGGAAGGAGACTCGTATCCATTACCCAATATTACCGAAATATTCGACCAATTGGGACGAGCAAAATACTTCACGACTCTCGATTTGGCATCGGGATTTCATCAAATCCCAATGGCCAAAAAAGACAAGGAGAAAACCGCTTTCTCCACTCCTCTTGGACATTACGAGTACAACCGAATGCCATTTGGATTGAAAAACGCCCCACCAACCTTTTAAAGGCTGATGGACGCTGTGCTTGCTGGATTACAAGGACTAAAATGCTACGTATATCTCGATATAGTAGTATACGGATCGTCGTTCGAAGAACATAACAAAAGGCTGACAGAAGTATTCGTTCGACTGAGAGAAGCCCAATTAAAGGTTCAACCTAGGAAATGTCGATTTCTGCTAAAAGAAATCCAGTATTTGGGACACATTATTACCGAAGTGGGAGTAAAACCCGATCCGGAAAAAGTAGAGGCTGTACAGCGATTTCCAGCCCCAAAAAACGTAAAAGAGGTTCAATCATTTCTGGGACTAGCCGGATATTACCGAAAATTCATACAGGATTTTTCACAACTCTCAAAGCCGTTAACAGAACTGATCAAAAAAGAAAACAAATTCATTTGGGACGAAAACTGCGTACAAGCTTTCCAAAAATTGAAGGAAACTCTCAGCACCGCACCGATCCTACAGTATCCGGATTTCAAAAAACCCTTCGTGGTGACAACTGATACCTCTGACAAGGCAATTGGCGCGATTTTATCGCAAGGAAAAATCGGAGAAGATCTACCCATCTGTTACGCGAGTCGCACTCTGAACAAGGCAGAAATGAATTATTCAACAACGGAGAAGGAAATGCTAGCAATAATTTGGGCAGTAGTGCAATTCCGACCATACATTTATGGAACAAAATTCACCATCGTGACGGATCATAAGCACCTCACATGGCTTTTCAACGTAAAAGATCCAGGATCACGACTGATGCGCTGGAGAATAAAGATAGAGGACTTCAACTATACCATCGAGTATAAGGCTGGCAAGAAGAATACGAATGCGAATGCTTTAAGCCGTATGTATGTATTGATGCTGACGCGGCAAGAACCCGAGGTGGTGGTACGTCACAAGGACGCCGAGAAGCGTGGTAGAGGAAGGCCGCGGAAGGCCCCCCGCTCCGCGCCACCGCCGCCAGCATCAACAGACCCGAGCCATCATGGCCGTGGTCAGCTGGTCCCGCGAGCACGTGGCCGGCCGAGAAAAACAATGCAGCCCGCTAGAGAGGAACGCCCACGCAAGGCGACAGAGGCCCGCGCGAACGAGAACGAACCGCCACTCCCACGAGTGGAGGCGGACCAGGCAGCAGGCCCGAGCGGAAAAGAAAAGGAAATAGAAAAAGACTCGAGCGCAAGCGAGACAACAAGCGACAGCGAGACAGAGACGGAAATAGGAGATCGAGAGTGCCCGAGTGAAGAGGAGCGAGGTATGATTCTGCAAGAATACCACGACGCCCCTCTTGGAGGCCACCCAGGCGAAAAAAGGATGAAACAACGAATAAAGATAAAGTATAGCTGGCCGGGAATGAATAACGAAATAAAAAACTACGTAAAATCATGCGACAGAAGCCAGAAAAATAAAATCACGCGACGCAAGCATTCTCCCATGACTATTACCGACACACCCAAGACACCATTCGTCAAATGTGCAGTCGATATAGACCCTTACCCGAGACCGAAGCCGGGAACAAATACATCCTGACTTTTCAAGACGCATTGTCCAAGTATAGCGCAGTTATACCGCTAAAGACGCAAGAAGCCAAGAAAGTAGCCAAATGATTTGCAACTCAAATTGTTTGCAAGTACGGCACTCCAAAAGAATTATTGTCAGACCAAGGAACGAACTTTCTGAGCGAAACTTTCAAGGAGATGTGCCAATTATTCCGAATAAAAAAGATTCAAACGACGGCATACCATCCCCAATCAAACGGAGCATTGGAGCGTTCACATCGAACTCTCGCAGAATACCTGAAATGTTTCATTAAAGAGGATCAAACGGATTGGGATGAGTGGTGACCATACGCGATGTTCACCTACAATACCACCCCGCACACAGCGACAGGTTTCACTCCGTACTAGTTGGTGTTTGGAAAGGTAGCCGATTTACCGACGGCGCTTAAAGAAGCACCACGAAAGACGTACTCATACGACGATTATGTCTCCGAGTTACGCGAACGGCTTCGAGCCACATGGCACGTGGCGAAAGAACGATTGGAAAAAGGAAAAGAAAGGGTAAAGGAAGGACATGATATCACCGCTGGTACGGTGGAGTACCGCCCCGGCGACCGAGTCCTCCTCTACGACACTACGATACGCCGAGGCCGATCAGCGAAGCTTTCCCCCAAGTGGACAGGGCCTTACAAAGTACAGAGCAAAGATTCCGAAGTGAACTACACTATCGGCCGTGGACCCAAGGTAATCCGGGTACATGTAGACCGGATTAAACCCTACGTTACCCACTGACCGGTAGAGTAAGCGGGACTACTCGCCTGGCCCGCGGAGGCCCTCGAGCGGCCCACGAGGCGTAGATCGACGCCTCCCCATCTCGCGCCGTTGCCAAGCAACGGTCGAGCGGCCAACGTCACGCAACGGATTCGCGTACAGGTGGCGAGCTGCCACCTGTTCAACAAAAAAAATAATAATAAAAATAAAACGAAATCATAAAATAAAAGAAAATGAAATACAGTGATAACAATAAAAGAATAAATAAATAAATGAACTAATATGAAATGAAATGGAAAGATAAAGTAAATAAAACAAAATAAAATAACGTTCAAATGAATGAAAGAATCTATAACAAAAATAAGCGAATGAAATAGTCGAAAAGAGAGAACAAATAAATTAAATAAAATTTACAAGAAGAACAATAGGAAGAGCTCTAGATTTCTAAAGAAACAAAACGAATAATAAATGAAAAAATATAAAAATGGCGTATAGATATGTAAATGAAAAATCCAATGAGAGCAAGAGTTTAAAAACAATTAAATATAAAAAAATACATATATATATATATTGAATACTATGCAAATAAATTTTTCGAGTCAATACAAAAAGAAAATATTTTTTATTTTTTTATTTGGTTTTTTCCTTAGGTACACGCTTGTCGCGTTTGTTACCATTCTTTCCCATCATTATGACTGTTCTTTCCTCTACTGTTTACTCCTTTTCTTCTCCATCTTTCCCCTGTTCCCCCTCTTGCGGCCGCAGCCGACTTCCCCCTCTGTATTATATTCATCATGACATTTCTGTCATGGGTATAGGGAAACTGCGGAAAACCTATACCAATACAGCCGGTCATCGAGTTCGCCCCCCAGTCGTGGAACTAGTCTTATTTCGCCGCGAAATGCCGAAGAAAAACATTTCACGACGAAATGTACGCGACTGGGATTCGAACCCGCGACCTCCCGGTCCGCTGGTTTAGTGGCGAGCACGCTAACCACTAGACCATCGCACCGGTTTTAACAAAAAGAAAATAATGAATGAAAAAAATAAAAATAATTAAATAAAGAGAGGAAAATGAAAGGAAAAATAAATATAAACCAAATTTTTCGCATATGGTTACATTCCAAGTTAAAAAAAAGAAAGAAAGAGAATAGAGAGAGAAGAAATCGCAATGTAAAAAAAGGAAGAAAAGTATTGCACGTAGAAATAGGGAAACGAGCAAAAAAAATTTATTAAAAATAAAAAGGCAAACCCTTTTTGCAGGTTATTAATCTCAACAGTTAGGACGACAGAAGAGACTAACGAAAGAAAAGAAAATGCAGAATTCCACGCAACGCAATTTTCCACAACCCCAGGAATTTATTACGAGGAAATCGGAAAACTGCACACGATTCAGGAAATGTGGGAACTGGTAATCCGCATGGATCTTCTACCAATAGCAAATAGAGAAAAGAGTATTAGGGGAAAGCTGGAAAAACTATTAGAATTATGTCAAACGATGCCAGAGGACAAACTATGTTCTCTCGTAACGAGTTCCCAAGAAAACATGAAAGGAAAAATAAATTCCGAAATGCAGTCCATTTACGATATAACTGGCACAAAAGGTAGAAAAAATAAGAGAGGATTAATAGACGGATTAGGATCCATTATAAAATCAATAACAGGTAACTTAGATGCGAGCGACGCTGCGAACATCGAACGGTAAATCACAGCAATAACGAAAAAACAAGAAACAACAGAAGATGCGTTAAAAGGAAATTTGCAAATCCAGCAAATTACACTGGAAATGTTCAATCGCACAACGCATCGCCTCGCGGCAAACGAAGAAACACTAGGCCGTTTAGTAAACAATTTACACCGTGGAATGAAAAATCTCGTAATAGATATTTTAACACGTCAACAATTGGACGAGAAATTAACAACTATTAGCTTAATAATCGAATCCTTATTAAACGATATACGTCAATTATCTAACTTTTTAGTAGGCTTGCCGAAAGGAATCGTTAATTCTACAATATTGCCGCCTCGAAAACTCTACGCATATCTAATAGAAGCATTACCAAATCTACCAAAAGGACTGAATTTTCTGACAAAAATACGTCCAGAAAAAATTAACGAATTACTGGAAATTTCTGAATTAGGCGCATAAAGTATTCAAAATACCCTCACCGTTGTGATAAAAATTCCATTAATCAACAACAACGAGTTCAATGTGAATAAAGTCTATCCTTTACCCGCAAGAGTAGAAAAAGACACGTTTCGGTTCATAGAAACGACTGTAAAAAATGTTATAATTGATCGAGAGCGTCGAGAATATAGGTCATTCTCAGAAAACGAATTATCCAAATGTAAACGACAAAATTATCAATATTACTGTCATCCAAAAAACGCAAGACAAATAATACGATCAGGAGTGTCATGCGAACTATCGATATTTTTAGGAAAATACCCCGAAAAAGCGAATTGTACACATCGTTTAGTTAAATTAGAAAATTCTTTGGTCATTGCTCTGGAACAAGAAGGGCAATGGATATATGTGGCCCCAGAGACAATAGATCTCACGATAAACTGTAAAAACTGTGCGACAACTCATGCAACAATTACTGGAACAGGATTATTGGCTTTGGATGGGAAATGTTCCGTCACCTCCATAGATTTTAAGATTGAAAATTTGAAGAAAACTGTACACGAAAAATTCCTACAATTTTTACCGCCATTCAATCTATCTTTTCTGACGACAGAAAACGAAATACCTCAACCTTTATTATTGGAAAATATTCCTCATACGATAATTAATGATCCATACAAAGTTAACAAAATTGGCGAACGAATCGAAATATTGAAAACAAAATTAAACAAAAATTACGATCATGTGACAACACAGAGTCACATCATAGGGAATTATGCCCTCAGCGAAATGATTCCCTTCGCAATGATTATATCATATATCGGAATTAAAGCATTGCAACGGCGACGTCTAAATGCCACATCGCCAAACGACGACCTTGCTGACGTAGCTCCGGCCAGACCGCAAGCTGCCAAGCGCAAGGCAACAGCTGACTCACAAAATCTGCGAGTCATATTTACGCGAAATGCACCTCGCACACGCACAACGTAAATGTGTGTAAAAAAAAAAGAAAATCGAAATATTAAAAAAAAGGTATATATTATAATATTAGAAAGGCACTTGTACCTTCGTAATTTATTGTATTATTGTAAGCCGAGAGACGACCGAGAGACAAAACTTGCCAAAGCTATGAAAAAAAATGTATTATATCGCCAAAATTGGAAATTTCGTCTTCCTAAGGTGGAGGAATGTTGTGCCCTGAAAAGACAGGAATTTTCATATTGCTAACACATAAAGGTCAAAGACCCCATGCGACGATATCGAGCCCGATATTTCACAAGCCCAATATTCCGCTCGACTCAGCCGGAAAAACGCTGAATCGCAATCGAACGAATCGAACGATTTATTGCGAAACCCGAGTTAACAATTAGCCGAAAGAATTAATCGAAACGCAGTCTTCAGCCAGAAGCCGAGGAGGCATAAAAAAGAATTGTAATATTGTTGCCTAATTTTAAATAAAATATAAGTTGTTCAAGTTGCAATATCCCGAGTTGGAGACTTACTCCGAACGGGAAAAGTCCCCACATACCCTCCCCCTCGAGCATCCGACAACCCACGGTGTCAACTTATTAGGAGTACAACTTTGCAGTGACTGTTTTACTTAGAGAGCCACTGCGGCCGAAGTAGTGGCCCTAGCTCAATAAAAAAGTGGCATTTTAAACTAGAGGCTCTGCCAATGTAAACAATTTAAAAAAGCTAACGGATACGTGTATGCATTATAAAGTTATAGGCACTCAAACAAGGCAACCTACGAACCGAATTCTTAGCATTTGCGGGAGGTTATGATTTACTTCTTCAACATCAAGAAATCTGCGGCTGAGGCCCACCGTTTGCTTGTAGATGCTTACGGGGAGGATTCTATTAGTGAGAAAACGTGTTGGCGGTGGTTTCAACGCTTCAAAAGTGGAGATTTTGAGGTCGAGAACAAGCATGGTGGCGGAAGGCAGAAAGTTTTTGAAGACGCAGAATTGGAGACCTTGCTGGACCAGGATTCGTGCCAAACTCAAGAGGAACTCGCCGAGACGTTAGGAGTAACCCAGCAAGCAGTTTCAAAACGTCTCCGGGATATGGGTATGATCCAAAAGCAAGGAAACTGGGTCCCGCATGAGTTGAAGCCGAGAGACATCGAGCGCCGATTTTTCACCTGTGAACAACTGCTCCAAAGACAACAAAGGAAGGGATTTTTGCACCGGATTGTGACTGGAGATGAAAAGTGGGTTCACTACGATAATCCTAAACGCCGAAAATCATGGGGACTGCCTGGTCATATTCCGTCATCGACGCCCAAACCGAATATTCACGGATCCAAAGTAATGCTGTGTATCTGGTGGGGCCAGCTGGGCGTTGTGTACTATGAGCTGCTCAAACCATCCGAAACCATCACAGGGGAACTCTACCGACGTCAGTTGATGCGCTTGAGTAAGGCACTCAAAGAGAAACGGCCACAATTCAACGAAAGACATGACAAGGTGATACTGCAGCATGACAATGCCCGACCCCATGTTGCAAATGTCGTGAAAAAGTACTTGGAAACGCTGAAATGGGAGGTTTTATCCCACCCGCCGTACTCTCCAGACATTGCCCCTTCCGACTATCACTTGTTCCGGTCAATGGCACACGATTTGGCTGACCAGCACTTCGGTACTTACGAAGAAGTCAAAAATTGGGTCGATTCCTGGATTGCCTCCAAGGATCAAGACTTTTATCGACGCGGGATTCGAATGCTACCTGAAAGATGGGCCGAGGTCGTAGCTAGCGACCGGCAGGACTTTGATTAAAAAATATGTAGCCACTTTTTTATAATGAAGCCTTAAACTTTTGAAAAAAACGGTCACTGCAAAGTTGTACTCCTTATACTCAAGAGCGAAATTCCATGCTCTCCGCGCATCGTCAGAAGCCGGGGCACAACAATTTGCCACACCCCAAGCACTGACTTTTTCACCGATACTAGCGTCTCTAGCAGCGTTGCTGCGAGACACGTTGCCCAGCCTGTTCAGCCAACACTTTATCCGCCAAATGTCTCGCCTCAAGATTATCCGGATTTTTCGAATACGCAATATCGTGTTGTTTACAAGCCGTATCCAATGGGTTAATGCCCGGATCACCACGAGCAAGGCGCTTGACCAACTTTGTGCCTGGTCCACAATATTGATACCCAGGCAGATGTAGTTCAACGGGGAGTTTGTTGATTAGGCGGTTGACTAAACCTATACCACTCTTGCCATGCATGATCATGTCTAAAGGCAATATGCGACTGATTGATAATCCCTATAAGAAGCCTATTTATATGATTTCGCCGTTAGTCATGTGTGAGATGATGTTCAAGAAGCAAACTATCGGAGGTGGACTCCCCGTGATAAATTTCGACGAGTTTGTCGAGACGGTGGGAGGAAGAAGAAACAAAAACGTCATGGGAATTTTTTGCCGGATAGCATACGTGCACTGTTTTGCGGCCCATCCGATTGTGGGAAAACCAACGCTTTGCTCACTCTCATCATCCATCCGAATAGTTTGAGATTTGAGAACATTTACTTGTATTCCAAATCGTTGAAGCAGCCAAAGTATAAGTTGCTCGAACAATTACTCGAACCTGTGAGTGGAGTTGAATATCATCCATTCGAGGCACATGAAAAAGTGATAGCACCAAGTGATGCACGATCCAACTCTATATTTATCCTTGATGATATAGCATGCGAAAAGCAGGATAATGTTCGGGCCTTCTTTTCCATGGGAAGACACGAGATTGTTGAGAGCTTTTATCTTTGTCAGACGTACACTCGTATCCCCAAACATCTCGTGAGAGATAATGCAAATTTCGTGGTGCTTTTCAAGCAGGATGATATGAATCTCAAACACTTTCACAATGATCATGTTAATACGGATATGACTTATACGTGCTTTAAAAACATGTGCATGAAATGTTGGAATTCCGACAAATATGCATTTATCACGATTGACAAGGATAGCGGTATAAATGATGGTCGATATAGACAAGGTTTCGATTATTTTCTTACCATTGATAAATGACTTATCGTTGGTGGTTGAAGAGACAGTATTATGCACGCCTTGATAGCGACAACATGAAGAGCGAACGATTGTTGCGGGAAAAGGATGTATTGCGTGAAATTGCCAAGGCGAGCGATGCAATCAGACGAAAGCATCGAATGATGAAAATTGGAAAAGATAGCGATCAGCAGAGAATGCAGGATGTCTTTAATTCTATAGTGGGGCCATTGGAGAAATTGGTGTCAAATAAGAATGGTGTGGTGGTGAAGGAGGAAATTAAGGATGAAAAAGTGGGTGATAATGTTGAAGAAGAAAAAGAAGATGCGTTAAATAGTGTGAAAAATCAAAATGAGGCACATGATTCCTTGAAGAGTGAAACACAAGATTCTTTCAAATTGATATATGAGGATGATGATGACTCGCAAAATGTCGATGAGCTGATCGGCAAATATCTCCTGCTATTACAAACAAATAGAACGGCAAGCTTGGATGTATAATACGGTGTACGAAATCTCCCAAACAACAAATTAATGATTGGCAATTCTCCGGTAATTTTCGACTCTCAACATATTCGTGTGGGAGATGCGAGTTATGCGAAAACTGTTGGATTAACAGAACTGTTGTTTAAAAAAGTGCCCAATGTCGAAGCTCTCACACCGGACGATTTGAAAAACTATGTAAAGATTGTAATCTCGACGAATGCGCACAAAAAATTGTATAAGCCTAGTTAGGCTATACGACGTAACACCAGCCACAAATTTAACACATATATCGCAAATATAGTCGATCATCATGTGGGACAGGGTATGCCAAAGTATAAGCTAGCTAGAAAAAACACCCAATTGGACTATATTTATTGGGATAATCCAAAGGAGCTAATGGATCGTCTTCGCTTACTTCTGGCATCACAAGCAGCCGGAAATTCATCACATGCGAATGAAATTATATCGATTATCGAGGAATTGCGTGAAGCTGAAATCATTTATTAACTCGACATCGGGGAATTTACGCATTCTCGTCATGAGTGTCGATGTGTTTGGACGTCATTCAAGCAGGAGTGTACTCCACAGTAAGCAAGGTCCTCCAGATCAACCAGGGATTGGCTTTAGAATTACAGCAGATGGTCATTATGACTTGGGGCAGAAACGATTGTGTAACATTGCAAATCCGGAAGGAGAAGATGACGCCATCACTCTAAGTGCGTTACAAAAGAAATCCCGAACTATCATTAAGAACATACGCAAAGAAATGAATGAGAGTAGTCAGTTGTTGGTTAATGGACTTGAAGCTACGATACGAGACATTGCGAGGACACTCGAGGCCGATGTCAAAACTCTACATGATTTGGTGATTTGTAATTCAAACGTCATTGCTGAATTGGATGCACGACTGAATGGACTGGAAAAGGAACGAAAAAAGGGGCGCTCTCGTGCTGGAGCTACATAAGCCTGCTCGACGAAACTATCCGCGTCTACATGTGGACATCCGTGGCTTGGACGAGACCTGGCAAGCTGATCTCGTCGATATGTCATCATACGCGTGTCACAACTCCAAACACAAATATCTCCTCACCGTCATCGATACCTTCTCGAAATTCGCCTGGGCCGTGCCAATGCTCAGTAAGAATGGCAAAGACGCAGCAGCAGCAATGAAGTCGATCCTTGTTAAGGGGCGCATACCACAGAACTTACACGTTGATCGGGGAAAAGAATTTTACAATTGTGACTTTAAGGCTATCATGAAAAAGTACAATATTCACATGTATTCAACATATAGCAACTTGAAGGCATCCATTTGCGAGCGTTTTAATCGCACATTGAAGAATAAGATGTGGATGCAATTTAGTCTTCGTGGTAATTATAAGTGGTTCGATATTCTTAATAATCTAGTAGCCGAATATAATGATTCAGTACACCGCACCATTAAGATGAAGCCGAGAAATGTCAACGCGGAAAATGAGAAGCAATTGCAGCAGATTTTCAATAAGTCTCCAATGAAAAGACCACCGCAATTCGCCGTTGGTGATAAAGTGAGAATCAGCAAATTTAAGTCTGTTTTCGAAAAGGGTTACACCCCAAACTGGATAACAGAAATATTTACAATCTATCGTGTGAAAAAAACTCATCCCGTGACGTACCACTTGAAAGGACCATAGAGATGAACCGATCGCCGGTGGTTTCTACGAACAAGAGCTTCTCAGTGTCAAGAACCCCGATATCTATCTCATTAAAGCAGTATTGAAGAAGCGCGGTAATCGAATGTTTGTAAAATGGCTAGGGTTCGACAATAGCCACAATAGTTGGATAAGTTAATCCGATTTGTAGTCGATAACAAAGAAAATGGAAAAATATATATGTTTTATGACTCTTGACCTAAACTGCTGGTCGTCTCCGCATGTATCCCTCCAAGGCCTCCGACCGACTCCACAGCAGGCATCCGGAACTTGCTTTTTTTCCTTCTCGCCTTCAGTCATCCCTTTTTCGTGGAACGTGGCTACGAGGAGATGGACAAAATAGGGTAATAAACATTGTAACGTTGCGTTACGATATAGAGACTATCCGAGAAAGGTGAGGTAAGCGGGCTGGCGTAGCTCAGTTGGTCAGAGCAGTCGACCGGCAATCGAAAGGTCCCGGGTTCGAATCCCGGCCCAGAAGCGCACCGCATTTTTTTCGGATAGTTCTCCTGAGTTTTTTCGAGGGATTATAAATGGCGCCCAACAGCGGGCCGCGGCCTCAGAATAATCAAGATAAATATCGAATTATCGTTGATTGCCGCGGAAAAAGAATCCCCTCCTTGAGAAGAGTCTCATTGAGCTAGCCCCTCCCTTTCCATTCCCCCTTCCGTCCCTCAGACAATCCCCGCGTCTGTAGTTCCCCTTCCGTCCCTCAGACAATCACCGCGTCTGTAGTACCCCTTCCCCCTTCCGTCCCTCAGACAATCCCCGCGTCTGTAGTACCCGTTGCGTATTGAGTTAGAGTTATATTGAGTAGTTTGGGCAAAAATTTCGAGTCGACCCTCCAGAGCCGGATCGACTCTGGCAGGGGGGTTTGTAACGTCGCGTTACGATATAGAGACTATCCGAGAAAGGTGAGGTAAGCGGGCTGGCGTAGCTCAGTCGGTCAGAGCAGTCGACCGGCAATCGAAAGGTCCCGGGTTCGAATCCCGGCCCAGAAGCGCACCGCATTTTTTTCGGATAGTTCTCCTGAGTTTTTTCGAGGGATTATAAATGGCGCCCAACAGCGGGCCGCGGCCTCAGAATAATCAAGATAAATATCGAATTATCGTTGATTGCCGCGGAAAAAGAATCCCCTCCTTGAGAAGAGTCTCATTGAGCTAGCCCCTCCCTTTCCATTCCCCCTTCCGTCCCTCAGACAATCCCCGCGTCTGTAGTTCCCCTTCCGTCCCTCAGACAATCACCGCGTCTGTAGTACCCCTTCCCCCTTCCGTCCCTCAGACAATCCCCGCGTCTGTAGTACCCGTTGCGTATTGAGTTAGAGTTATATTGAGTAGTTTGGGCAAAAATTTCGAGTCGACCCTCCAGAGCCGGATCGACTCTGGCAGGGGGGTTTGTAACGTCGCGTTACGATATAGAGACTATCCGAGAAAGGTGAGGTAAGCGGGCTGGCGTAGCTCAGTCGGTCAGAGCAGTCGACCGGCAATCGAAAGGTCCCGGGTTCGAATCCCGGCCCAGAAGCGCACCGCATTTTTTTCGGATAGTTCTCCTGAGTTTTTTCTAGGGATTATAACATACACACACATACATACACAAAACACATAGGATTACGAAAAAGTTCTTTTCTTTATTTACAAAAATAATCAATCTCTTCACAAAGACTATTATTATTTATGAAAAAATTTACATTAAAAAAAAATATTTTTTTTACATCGGTTTTCTATAATGCCCCCATCGTAGGGTTTTGGAGGAGCCGGGTATAATATATCGCTTATCGTCATGGGGGCTTAGAGCAATTTTTGTCTCACGGATTGTGTAGACTTTGTGCAATTTTGATCTGATGCACGTTTGCGTACGCATCATTTCAATGTCCTCATTCAAACACCGAACATAGTCTTCGAATTGTATCATCCTCGTTACAACGCTATTGCGAACACCTTTAACTTTTTTTGTGTCCTTTTTTCCTTCGACCTGTGTCGCGTACATTTTCGAACGAAGTCCGATGAATGCCATCATTCATCGGACCGTTCATGGCACCATTACATTGATCTTTCATAAGACCGGGTACCTTTTTATTCACTAGCGGCATACCATACTTATTGTCCGCACCGTAATCGCTCGTATCGGATTTTGCAACGTCACGCTTCATGTCGGCAAATACGTCATCGCTCTCGATGTCATAGATGAGACTGTAGTAGTATAACAGGACTGATTCTAACCCCGGGATCTCCGGGGGGAGCGGGGCGGCGGCTCCAGCGCGGGGGAACGAGGGCAGACGTCACGCGGCAGGGAGGGGGAAGGCGCTGCAGAGGGGGTCTAGCGCGTGGTAGCCGGGAGTGGGGGTGTGACGTCACACGGCGAGGGGCAGGACAGTAATGCCAACTGTGCGGGGTAGGGGGGGGGGGGCGGTGAATAGAACGAGACAACAATCATAATTATCAAGTACTTATTTTTTTTCTCTCATATAAATTGCATACAGAATGGTTGCAATAGATCATTTTCATCAATAATGGAAGAATTTTTAATACAAATGATCAGAGTGTGTGTGTGTGCGTGTGTGTGTGTGTGTGTGTGTGTGTGTGTGTGTGTGTGTGTGTGTGTGTGTGTGCGTGCGTGTGCGTGTGCGTGTACGTGTGCGTGTGTGTGTGTGCGTGTGTGTGTGTATGTGTGTGTGTGTGTGTGTGTGTGTGTGTGTGTGTGTGTGTGTGTGTGTGTGTGTGTGTGTTTGTATACGTATGCGCGTGTGTGTTAAAAAATGAAAAAGAAAATAAAAAATCTACGTCGATGCAATCGCTCTGAAACAAACAAAACATGCATTTTTGTCTCATTAATCTATGTGACACATTGACATTATTTACAATGAAACCAAAGTTGAATGGGAATACTTACAATTAGCTCGGTATACATTTATGCAGGTGGTACACATGTCAGGTGGAATTATTTGGTGCAGTGGATCTCGACAGTCGTTGCAGAAAATTCCCCTCATCTCAGCATAACGTTCGCGATAGTGACCGCACACTCTTATTGCTTCTCCAAACGCGTCTCGTGCATGGAAATAGCACGAAGTGCAATACTTCGCTTGACCATTTGTTGTGAAGTAAAAATACTTCACACAATATTTGACGTTCTGGTCGAGAAGATAAATTTGAATCATGTCCATTCTATTTTCCCGCACATCGTGGTTTTCAACATCAGATCCACTTTCATACGCGGAATCTACCGATTCGATATCACTTTCCAGATCGTCTACATCCATAACGTCTATTTCATTGTCGTCGTCGTCGGCGATATCAATCACATCAACTTCGCAGATTTGATCAGCCATTGTTGCACTTTTCTTTTTTTTTTCTACGGCTCTTTCGTTATTAAACGCGCCTCGGAGGTTGGAGACTGGAATGGGGAAAAATCCTGTCCCGATTCTTTCTGAGATTTCGATTTTTGGATCTCTATTGGGATGCAGAATGGTTGGGATGGTATTGCTCGAATTTTTCCATACTTCAACACTAAGATATGCAAACGGTTTTTCTCCTCAGCCTGTAGGAAATAGGAGGATGGGTAGGAAAAAAATGGCCTTCTACGATGTCGAAAGATTTTTCTCAATGTTTTTTTTTTCCTTGACTGTCGGCAAGGGTGTTGATGCACTGTAAAAAAGTGACCCTACATCGTGGAGGCGGAGGCTGACCAGCTAGGACTCATCTCAAATGTTGAATTTTACGATCGCCACAAAACCACGTTTGAAAACAACGTATGGAGACCCATAAAAGTGGTTTCTCATGGCGAACATCCCAGTATTTTGGGATTACGGATTGCTATGCATGCACGGCTTGAGCACAGACGTCCTATCGGTTTGCATATATATATATAGTATGTCTCTCTCATTCACGCCTCTGACACCATGTTGAATATTTGGTCTAGATATCGAATAGCGTTTAATGTCAGTCAGCAACACGTCACGTCCTTAAAAACTCGTAAAATCCCGCACAGACCCTACATTGATCGCTCTATTTTTTTTTCTGCTCTCCGACTCTATACGAATGGTGGTATAAAAACGCCTGAGAGGGGAGGCTGTTAGACTTCTAATATAATGATAAAGAGGGAAAATATTTTTTTTTCTTTAAATTGTAGAACGTTGTGATTGCTGCTGCTCGGAAGTTTTAACACTTTTAATGACGCAGTCAACAAACTAACATCGTTTCTTACTTCAACAATTTTTTCAAACTTATAAATATGTGTAGCATCGTGTTAGAACAAAGACTACGAGAACAAGCTATACTCATAAATTCGGTGGAAGAGTACAATGTGTGGGAGCAACAATACAGCGAATTAATTGAATCGTTGGAGAACCAAAGTCGAAATAAACGTCCGCGATTGATAATTGGCAATCGCCAATCATTAATCGCTCAGATAACGCGACTTGAAAGTTTGAAAAATTCGATACGTCAACGTTTTGTTCATGAGGGGGCTGGATGTAGTGCGCGAGGAAATGGTTTGATTTGGCGGAACATTGAGACGGCATTCGAAAGTCGCATACTGACTGGTTCAGTAATTAACCGCAACCATATTGAACCACGTCAATTTCTCGAAGATGTCCGAGACATAGTGCTTTTACATGTGAAAAACATCATTGAACAACATTTTAGTGTAAAGGTTAATAGCACGTTCAATGGTGAGTTTGTGGCAGGTGATAAGCACGCAAACAAAAGTGTCAATACAAAAAACTTTGAACTTTTTCAAACATCTGATTTAGATGAGTGGTATGAACAACGCGTTTCGAACCCACTCTAGCATCCCTTGACGAATTTCAAGAACGCGATAGTGGCTGGACCTTGTTAAAAATTCTAAATTTAACCATAAGTGTGAATAAATATAATCCAATGCGTGCCGGTTGCCACCTTAAATTGCCACAGGAAGTAATGACAAAACGTGCAGTAGTAAATATAAAGTCCAATGATAATGCGTGCTTTGCGTGGTCCGTGATCGCGGCTCTATACCCTGCCGAACGTAAAAGTGATCGTGAATCTTCATATCCACATTTTTCGACGGTTTTGAATCTGCAGGGTATTGCCTTCCCCGTGACTCTAGAAAAAATTAAAAAATTCGAACAACAAAATAATTTATCAATCAATGTGTATAGCATCGAGAAGAAGAAAACCCTTCCAATACGCATTAGTGAGCACAAAAGGGATAAGCATATAAATTTGCTGTACCTTCAAGATCCATCAGACACCAATGTTGGACATTTTGCGTGGATTAAAAATTTATCCAGGCTGGTGAGCTCGCAACTTAGCAAACTGGGCGATCGAAAATATATCTGTGATCGGTATGTAAATCTAAAATACAATCAAATATGCGACATACTCATATATTTGAAAAAAATCGGTCGAATAAAAACAATTAAATCTCTTTGCACAGGTGCTTGCATTACTTCAGTTCGAATGTGAAACTAGAGTCACACACAACGGATTGTGGAAAGCTGAACGACTATGCCATTCAGTTGCCACGCGAAGAGGACAAGTGGCTCACTTTCAGCAACTTGGATCGGAAGCAGCGTCTCCCCTTTGTTGTATACGTAGACCTCGAGTGTGTCTTGTCGAAAACCGGCGATCCAAATAGGTATCAACATCACCAAGTATTCAGTGCTGCGTATTACATGCATTGTTCATATGACAATTCCCTATCCACATATCAGTCAGCTCGCAGTGATAATTGCATTTCCTGGTTCGGTCAAGAACTGAAAAGTTTAGCTATTCGCGTGAAAACTATTTTATGTACTAATGTCCCCATGATACATTTGACACGCGAGGAATGGGCAGAATTCCGCCGCGCTACGCACTGCCACATATGTGAGAAAACATTTACGCAAGGCGATACACGTGTTAGAGATCATTGTCATTTGACTGGACGTTATCGAGGCCCCGCGCATTCGAACTGCAATTTGAACTTTCAGCAATCCTTTTTCATCCCCATCGTATTTCACAATTTATCCGGATATGATGCGCATTTCATTATTAAGGAAGTGGCTACAGCTTTCGAAGGGAGTGTCGAAGTACTTCCCATAACAAAAGAAAAGTATATTTCATTTACGAAAAATGTGAAACTCACGAACGATACGCGAAATGACATCAAATTGCGATTTATCGATTCATATAGACTTCTCAATACTTCTCTCGATAAATTGGCATCGTTTCTTACCAAGGATAAACTAAAAATTTTGAAATCTTCAATTCCTAACAATCAACAATTCGATTTATTGACACGCAAAGGTGTTTTTCCATATGAATATGTGGATAACGTCAGTAGGCTGCAAGAAACGTGTCTACCGCCAATTGACTCATTTTACAGTGCATTGAGTGGTGGCACTGTAAGCGAGAGCGATTATACACACGCGGAAAATGTCTGGAAGGAATTCTCTATTCAAACGTTAGACGAATATAGCGATCTATATTTGAAAACGGATGTCCTGTTATTAGCTGACATATTTGAAAATTTCCGAGATAGCTATATTGAGAGCTATGGACATGACCCGGCATATTACTATTCACTCCCCGGGTATACATGAGACGCAATGTTGAAGCATACGAGTATTAGATTCGAATTGCTCACTGACATTGACATGGTCATGTTTATCGAACGTGGTATACGTGGCGGACTAAGTCAATGTTCGAACAGATATGCCAACGCGAATAACAAATATATAGACTGACACGATCCATGTAAAGCTTCATCGTATCTTATGTATTTCGATGTAAATAATTTGTACGGCTGGGCAATGTGTCAATTTTTGCCTTATGCAAATTTCAAATGGGTCAACGACCTGTCAAATTTTTATGTATCATCGATCTCAAACGATTCGCCTACGGGCTACATTCTCGAGGTAGACTTGGATTATCCACAAAATTTACACGATGCACATAGCGATCTTCCGTTTTGTCCAACGCGTGGAAAACCACCCGGTAAGCGGCAGGACAAGTTGCTCGCAACTTTGTATAATAAAGAGCGCTATATTGTACATTACCGGAATGTTCAGCAGTGTCTACGCCATGGGCTCCGTATAACAAAAATCCATCGAATATTGCAATTCCAACAATCTCCATGGTTACGGTCTTACATCGAGCTAAACACGCAATTCAGAACCATGGCGAAAAATGATTTTGAAAAAAATTTATATAAGCTGATGAATAATGCGGTATTTGGTAAAACGATGGAAAACGTTCGAAATCACGTTGACGTGAAACTGTTGACAAAATGGGAGGGGAGATATGGTGCCGAGGCGATGATTGCGAAGCCCAACTTTCACAGCAGGAGCATCTTTTCCGAAAACTTGATTGCTGTTGAATTGCGTAAACTTGAAGTGAAATTCTACAAACCAATATATGTCGGTATGTGCATACTCGATATATCGAAAACGTGTTTGTACGAGTTCCACTATGATCACATGGCTCCGCTGTATCGTGAAAAATGTAAGATAATGTACACCGATACCGCCAGCCTTATCTACCACATTGAGTGCGAAGATGTATATGAAGGTATGAAGCAAACTATTGTCCGGTTCGACACGAGTGATTATCCCATCGATAATGTTTTCGATATTCCATTAGTAAATAAGAAAGTACCAGGTCTTATGAAGGATGAAAACAACGGTGCTATAATGACTGAATTTGTTGGACTTCGGTCAAAAATGTATGCGTTAAGAGTATGCGTTAAGAGTATAGATGGTAAAAAGGACACCAAAAAAGTTAAAGGTGTAAAGAGTGGCGTTGTCACAAGAACAATAACTTTTGATGATTATATGGAGTGTTTAAATGAGGAGATTGAAGTGTGTCGGAGCCAAACATGTATAAGATCCACACTGCACGATGTATATACTATTCGCGAAAGAAAAATTGCTCTTAGCCCACACGATGATAAGCGATATATCATACCCAATAGCACAAACACTTTACCATGGGGACATTACAGAATACCATTTTAAAACCGATATATTCTATAACATCGCAATCTTTTTTGTATATGTTTCAACTGGTAGAAAATAAAGAAGAAAAAAAAACATTACCCTTTGTAATCCATATATTCATTCAAACTATTTTCCTCCATATCGTCGTGACGCATTTTTTCAGGGAAAAAAGATTCAAATGCGAAGAGCAAAAAAAAGAGCTACCCAAGAGACACATGATGCGGTGTCGGGGAAGACGAACTCTTCATCCTTTGCAGCACGTGCGGAGATGGAGACTGCACTTGACCGCCACTTGCTGGGGCTTTCGGCAGAGAGGAAGGAGTCATAAATTAAAAAAAAAAAGATTTTTAATTGTTCACTACAAATCAGATGTATTTATCCAACTATTGTGGGTATTGTCGAAACCCAACCATTTTACAAACATTCGATTGCCACGTTTCTTCAGTACTTTTTCCACGAGATAGATATCGGGATATTTAACTTTTAGAAGCTCTTGCTCGTAGAAACCACCTGCAATAGGTTTATCCGTATGGTCTTTCAGGCTATACATTACAGGGCTTGTGTTTTTCACGCTATATGTTGTAAATATTTCCGTTGTCCAGTTTGGTGTGTAACCCTTTTCAAATACACTCTTAAATTTGCTGATTCTCACGTTATCGCCAATTTTGAATTTTTGTGGCTTCTTCATTGGAGGTTGAGTCTTGTTAAAAACTTGTCGCAATAT
>OX101786.1:46502224-46632703 GCA_944452715.1 Ophion slaviceki
TTATACCTGTTTCTTACTTTAACGACGACAAAATATTTTCTTTCTCGTTATTCACTGCACTTACACATTGGTTTTTACACGTTTTTTCAACAAAATGGTCTTTCTTGAGTCCGGCCATGCGCATCAGTGTTCACGATTGCAGGAGATAAAAGTTTTGTCGCCCAATTTTCGCACTCCTTCTTCGTATACCTGTTTATATTTATACATGTGTTCGAAATGAAAAACCAATGCAGATATCTTGTATGAATTATTTCAGCGGTCACGGCATTTGCCAAATCTCATTGAATCACCTCGTGTCGGTAGATTAAATCGAAGCGTTGCACAGTGGCTCAATGAGTTTTGAATAACAATTTATTTATTCAAACCCTCATGAAGGTCTGAATGAGCGGTTTGGATTGTGCGCGTGGTTCGTCGCTATATTGATTTTTCTTTATTTTTAAACGTATTCTTCGTTATATAGAAGATGATGTAACGACCACGAAAGTTGCTCGTGACATGCACGATGTTTTTCGTGTAATACGAACAGTTACGTAATTCTCCACTTCCCCTAGTCTCATGATAAACGATCGATATAGTACAAGATGGTGTACATTTTCTATCAATCATTGTTTTTTTTTACATCCATGAAATTAAGATAAAAACTAACAGTGAATTGCCATCTGGTTTAATTCACAAGATCATATGCCTTTAATGTCATTAACGTTTCGAATACCTGGGTGATTCCTGGTTGCATTATTTGAACTGTAACTTACTCTGAATTCTATACAACCCAGGCAGAACCAAGGAGCTTGTAATGAAAGGACCGTCACTGAAGCCGAGGCAGTGAATCACTCATTCCATGGGATTTCTGGGTCAAGTAAACCCTAAATCCGGCGGGATGGTCTGAAACGTCTGGCAGAGGGTCTCCGCAAAGTCGTGCCAATACAGTTGCCACTGGAGGACTTGGGATAAGCCCTCAAATCAATTCCATCTGGGACTGAAATTTCATCTCCGTCGTTTTACCCATTCAATTGTCCCGTAACTTACTGTGTATTTATGTCCGGACATGAGCGTGCGCGCGTGTGTATGTGTGTGTGTGCATAATATGTTTTGTAGTTGAATATATGTATATATAGACCGATAAAGCATCGATGTGTGTGATTCTGTTTCCGTGTCGTCTTTACAGTGGCTGCTCATCCGCACGATTAATCTTTACAGGATGTACGTGGAACTTGCTCTTTAAAACTCTTATCGCCGTTGTTCGTGGAAGTTTTCCGGCATTTCCTACTGGTGTCGGCTCTTTCAATGTGACCTCTGCCGAGATACTTCGGTTTTACCGCGCTTTCCCGTAAGAGGCCCCCTCGATAGCTCAACGTGTCGTTCAACTAACATAGCCCGCGCCCCTCTTCTCACACATCCCTGCACATTTACCACCCTCTTTGACGTTCCCATTCTCCCTCGCTGCTGCACTTGCGACTCTCTTCGCTTATCCTGATTTAGCGTGGAAAAACTGGAATATCAGAGATACTCCAGGTTAAAGAAGGAGTCGACGACCAAGCAGGGCCGGAGTAGGGATAAGGATGGTCGAGGATCGGTCGATCCACTTCACGAGTGTTCACAGGGGCAGCGAGCGTAGGCATTTTTTCTCGTAGCCATGAAGCATGAATCACAGAAATGTTCTCTCATCCAAGCTTCGTCCCTCGTTATTATCGCCTCAGTAACGATGATTCAAAAAAGTTAAAAGACTCGCCAGCAGTATCACGAACGGTGGATTCCCCAGTCTCAACTGACCGCCGTGTTGCATTGCAGCCGGATGCTCGCCTGTTTCAACAGAAAACAAAAACGAAATATCGTGTTTCTCTATCCGTTCGATTTTGTATTCTGTTCATTAGTTTGATTGTTGTTTCTTTCTTTTATTAATAACAGAACTTCCAATTGCGAAAAGGAAGCGGCTGAGAGAGAGGATTAAAAAATACTCGAAACGTGCAAATGCTGACTTTTAAATTCGAATATCCTTTAGCCAGCCTTTGGAGGGCACTTTGAGTTCATGAATGATTGGCGGCCTTTCGAGCGCTCTTTCTCTTGTGATGCTTATCGCGCCCTCGAAATCGTCAACTTTGTTGGATGGTAAAAGCCAAAAAGATTATATTTTTAATTATCGGTCGACAAAACTTAAAACTTTTTGTATTCGATAAAAGCATTCGATGTCGCATGGAAAAACGGATTATAAATATAGCAAACCAAACGATGCGATATTGTACTTGTCCAGTAATATAGAAAAAAATGCACAATTTAGTCCGTAATATCTGTAACTTGTATTTGTTTAAAATTGCTCGAAATAGTTAGAATCTGGTCCTCGCAGGTGGAATTATATTGTTATGAGAAACAGAGAATGGTAAAGGCAAAAATTATGGAATAGAAAGTTGGTGAAAAAGCAGCGAAATATCAGGAAGCGAAAGACTTTTCACGTCGTCAGAAAGTACCCCATGAAGGAGATTTCTCAATTCCTCCCGGGAACTGCGAAATGGACAAAAGAAAAAAGGCAATGTAGAAGAGAGATAACTCGGGAAATCGTTGTGGGTTGAGTCGCTCGTAGAAACAAAAGAATAAATGAGATAAAAGACAAAAAGTTGGTGACTAAGAGACGGCAACAGATCACAAGGGACTTGGTAGATTGTATGGGTGAGGGGGGGGGGGATATATTTAAAAAGGCCAGAAGTGACTGTACCCACGATTGTTGAAATCCAAGCTATGATCGACGTTCTCGCTCGTCCAATGAGAAGAACAAAAAATGGACAAAAGACATACAAAAAGCATTCTGATTTATTATTTCCAGTATTGATATATACAGATATGCATCGAATGGATACTGGCCATGGTTATGGCAATAAGAGTAGCCGAAAACGTACGAGACACAATCGGGAAATCAATTCGTCGCACTTCGCAATCACATTTATAATCCCCCTTCATCCTATCTAGAGCGCTCAGCGGATGTAACATGGCTTTTCCAAGTGAAAAATTACAGGACGCAAGGTACCATACTGCTACCCAACATCGGCATAAATCAGGGATGAACATTGGTCAAACATTAATGGTCGGTTACCCAATTGAATACTTTATTTGTCCATTATTCTACTATTGAAACTATGTATTTTTAATTATCGTTGGAAGAAAAAAGCAAGGCAGCGGACGGATGAAACAATAGTGTTTTGTGTGCAGAGTATTTCGTTTTCTTTTCAATAATCAGAGAATTTAGTATCACCTCTTATTGTGAACTGTGGATAATACAGGCAAAGAAAAGTACAAAAATGAGTGATACCCCATTTGTTTCCAGCAATTAGATGGTCATATTGACAACAATATAGTTCAAATTCAACGCACCAAAGTGTAAAGTATATTTTGAGTACTGGTCGAAATCGGATGATTTACTATTTCTGGTCGCCAAGAAAGCGGTAGTTCTGATGGAAACAATAGAATTTCGTCTATTTTCCTTACCATTAAGTACGTGAACGAGTACGGTTTTCCAATTGGCATTGCTGGGATGGCAGGTGTAGCGTCCACTGTCGGCTGGCTGAGCTCGTTGTACGAGAAGATAGGACGTCGTTATTTCGCCCTTCTCCGTAATTACCGAGACGCCTCCTCTCGGACTGTCATAATTTATCTCCTGCAGGTGATAAAGACAATTTGAGTCTCATTTGTCTGAAGTGCTATGATAGAGGTACAGCCCAAGCGATAAATTCGATCATTGTTTTCGACGCCTGCGTTTAATGAGATACATTCGCAAATATAGCATTCCTAAAATGACGAGTTATAATCAACATTATAACGATAGCAACAAGGGAGTTGGCTAAGCTCAACACACAGCCTGTTACGATCAACCACAACGATACAGAGAAATCGATCGTTGCATATAAACCGTTCGAGTAATACATATACAAGTACGGGATATTCCAGGCCAAGTGGGCAAGCTCGTGGTTCTCATTATCCGAGATTTGGTTGAAAATTCTTCACTACCAAATTATGGGCACAAGGGACATGTTATATTTTTATAATATTTTACCGTGCCGCTTTTATATCCCGTAGAATTTCAAAAATGTATTGTACATTGGAACTGGACGTCAACAATGTTTAGGAATCGCAAAAAAAATCGACATTCGAGTGATGGTTGGTATGCCAACCTATGTCACAATGCATGGCTTGAAATGGATCCGAGCAAGGCAATAATAAAATGTCAGCGGATAAAAAGTGCCAAGAAAACTGCATGCTTTTTTGTATTGCTTCGACAAGAATAAAAACATTAGGCACAAAAGTTTACAAAGGTAGATTCGCAGGACGGTCGATTTAATCCGGTATGCCCCATGTATATAATGCGTATGTCAGTGGGCGTAGGGGAGACACCAATTTACTGTCACTCACCTCCTCATTATGGGTCCAATAAATGGCCGGCGGTGGCTCTGGACTGTGATGCACAACGCACGTCAGATTCATCGTGCTACCTCTGTTTATGTACATTTCCGGGCCTCCAACTACCATCGTCACGGGCTCTGCTCGACCATAAAACATACGAGGGAGAGACGGAGAGTGAGCTACCGCTGTGGGCCGGTTGGCCACATTCGGCATGACGTATATCGTCAACGTATAGAATAATTTATCGTTTAATATGAAAGCGTGCAAGATTGATTAGACCCACGGGACAAATATTAATAACATTTAGTATTCACGTCACGTCGAGAGCGACTGGTTATCGTAATAATTATTTATTCTTTTTTTTCGAAGTATACGTGAGGTAAATGCATACGTTGAGAGATTTAAAAAAATTGATAACGGCTTACAAGAACGGAATGTTCTTATGAAAATGGCTGAAAACCCAGAGAATGGCGTCGAGTACATTTTTTTTTCAAAACTGTGAGTACGGTAGAAAATATAACACCTACGTCCACCGTTTGAGCTCGAAGATTATTTAAATAAAGAGTTACCTTAATAATTGTACCCAATTTTTGGCCTAATAAATCATTTGATCAAAATATCTAAAGAAAAACGAACCAACGACTGATAGATGCATGGAGTGGCCGATTGGTGGGGTAGTAGAAACTTGACACTCGTAAGTTCCCGAGTCTCGTCGTTGTGAAAACTTAACTTGCAATGTCCAATCCTCGGTTCTCGGATAATGTAACGATACGAATCTCGCATCGGAAGTATATGTGTCGATTCCAACTGTGAGAAGGTGAATGTCCCTATGTCTGACCCAGGACACCTGAGGAAGGAGGAAACATTTCAGGACCGAATCCATCCTCATCTTTCTCTGCCTCGTTCAAACTCTGTATCCCGCTTTCTCTCGCTTCTTTTTTCTTTTCAGTCAGTATTTGAACTGAAAGAATTTTCTGAATCTCATTCATTATAATACATCGTACAGAGTCTCGAAAAAGGCACATAAAGGTCATTTGGAATAGTCGAAAAGAGAGACAGACATCCTTTACAAAGGAAAATAAATGATTAACAATACTTTTTACTTTGGATGATTAGGACAACAACCGGCTAAGGGTAACTAACTTATCTTACTTTTCCCGTTTCTCAAAAAAAAAATAATCACTTTGATCATATATATGGATACTACTTCTTTTGATCATATATATGGATCATATATATAGATAGGGGCGAAAAGATCGTGCGAATAAAACTACGCCGAAAAGAAAGCTCTTTTTGTTTTAATTTCTCGAAAAGGTGTCTTTTTCTTTTACCCTTTTTCGCTTGAGTAACTCTATTATGCTCTGAAAAAGTAATTTAATCTGACTCTAATTACTTAGAATATATGCTCGTCCCAAATTTGTTGATCCACAATGTGCTGCCTAATCCTTGCGAGCTTCGGAACTCCCGAACTTAGTACCATAAAAAAGCTCATGTTCATGTTGAACGCCGTCTGTACATTTCGAAAAATACATCGTCGAGATTAGCTGGACCATATTCGTAGAGACATAACATCCCCGAAAGATTCTGCGCATTCGGCAGCACACGGACCGTTATTACTGAAACACCAGCATGAAGACTGCAACCCGTGTCGGAGGAAATTACACTGTTATAAAGTTCTGTTTCTCTGTCCGCTTACGGACGACAAATATTTTTCTATCAAAGAAAGCCTCTTATCTATTTCATTTTAAACCCTTGTGGATGTGGAACAGTATAAAAAACCATGGAATACGTATTTTTTTTAATCGGCGGAAAACCCGTTCTAAGAGGTAAAACTACCCTTCAAAGTAAGGCTTGTTGGGAGCGATTTCTCAGTTTTACCCACGAGCAATTTACCGATTAAAGCGAACCAAAAACAAAACATTTTGTCTGTAAAGTAGTGAAACGTCTAGTAAGGGCACATAAAGATAAACATTATAAAATGCGAACACCCCTTTCACTTCTCTTTCTCTTAGCCCGCATTTAGAAGGACTCTATTGCATTAAATAATACAGGTACAGGTAAACAGGTAAAACAGGAACTGTAAAGGGAAGATAAAATTAACGGTAACGTATTTTCGCCTTTTTGCCAGATTGCAATCTTAAGCGGTAAACTACCTCGTTTATGAATTTTCTTACCGCAGTTGTTCTTTGTTTGCTAAAGATGCATCCATTGATTAAAAATATTTCGACTAAGTTTGAATTAATGTTTCCTCGTATTTCGAAATTGTTACTGATGCCTGAAAGGGCAAACCAACCCTGCTGGTGCCCCTATCTGCGGTTTGAAAAAAATTACTTATATAATCCGGTAAACCTGCTACCATTCCATCGGCAAAATGTATTTTATTTTGTGTATGCATATTTGCATTGGGCTTCAGTAGGGTCCGGAGGTCAGGTAACTCATTCGCCAGTACTCGTATTTTCTTGTCCGAATGCCTTCCGCGCTATTTCACACGTGTATATAGGAGCACGTTTTCAGTACAAACACAAACGTTAGCTCTACGAAACGAACATGTGATTAATGCAATACCCGGCAGGAAATAATTAATTGCTTAGATCAAACGTCTATTTCATTTTTTCAACACATTCCATTATGTACGTTAATGAAACAAGAAGCTTCCATAAAAGGCTAAGTGTATATAATAACTCGCAAAATATACGTCTACATATTTTATTTCATAACAATAAGTAATTGCCTGAATTACTCTTTTTATACAATTATAAAATTTGCATATGATTGTAAAACTTTTTATACATGTGTCATTAAACTACATGTTTTCAATGTATTATTTTCATTTATATTACATTCATCGGTGATCATGGCTTATTGGTTATTTAATCATGGCAGTTGGATAGACTTTACACTATGTGCACAACTTATAATTCCCATTTGATTGCACCTTAGTATTTCGCAGTGTGGGTTCGAATCGACATATACGGGAGAGGACAGAATTTTCAAAATATTATTTTTTTTCTCTCGTATCATTACTTTTAGATAATGAGAAACGGGAAAAATTAGTAAGCGGCGGAGATAAATGTCGATTATGTGTAAAAGATGCAATTTGATTATATTATTCCTCATATCGCTCATCCACTAAAAAAAAACTATCATAACACAAAGAATGCTGTTATGAGAAAAAAGCATTTTTATTTTTCGTCCACATTCGTGAAGCCACTATGACGTCAATATTTATCGAAATTAACCTGTAATGATTTTATTTATTGTAAAATGTATTAACCTTTTTGAGGATTATAAATAATATATAGTCAATTGCAATAAAAATCCGATTACGGATTTTTCTGTGTTCTGCCAGTTTTTTAGAGGATGAGCGATATGTCAATTTATATCAGAATGCGTTGATAATACCGTCTGATAAATGGCGCAATACATTTTTCTATACTCGGAATCTAAATCATCGAATAGTTCAATGTTCCCCTTTGTACCGTCTGGGACAATCATGAGGATGCTATTTTTAAAACGCGGGATGGCTTCTCCAAAAATGTTATGACAGTGACCACTCTCAGAATCTATCAATAATAAGATGTCACTATCAAAAATAAGAAAGAATTTTTGTTCTAACCAAGTTCTATAATACAGTACAGTCGTGCTGTCGCTGAAAAACTCCGGATTCGGAGAAAATTAGAAGAAGGCTAGTTTTTTGACAGGTGATTTTGTAGGTGCCGCGGGTGCTAAGTGCAAGTTTGCCTAAAAATCGGGGTGTAGGGTTTTTTTAGGGGATGAAAGGATATTGCGGTGGATTAATGCCAAACTACAACCCCTACGAGGTCGGCGCCATGAGACAACATGTGCAGAAAAATCCGGGCTTTAGTTTTGTCCACAGCGCCGAAGTCGTCGAAATTCATTTTGGGGATGAAGAAGTGGGGTGAAATTCTGAATAAACAGTTTTAATTCAATAATTCTTTAGAAAAAAATCGTACACTTTTTGTTCAAATGGGAACGTTGTAGCCCTTGAAAAGCCGCGCCGATCGAGTATTTGATCATCACTCTCCGATAATATCTTCACCCCCCAAAAAATGGTTAGAATACCAAAAAAAAAATTATTTATTGAATAACTAAAAAATAATCGATTTTTCGGGCATGGTTCGAATGTACGAAATGTAGAGAATAATTTTCTCTATATTTTCGTTTTTATGGACCACCCTTGAATTTTGATTTTCCAACCCCTCTCGGGGGCTGAAAACTCAAAATGAAATTCTCGGAAAACTATTGACCGCACGAATTCGCCGCCGTGGAAGAATTTGTAGCTTGAACCCTCAGCTACCTTTTTGCCCACAGCGCCAAAATCGTATCTCTTTATTTTCGGTCAATAGTATTCCCAGAATTTCATTTTGAGTTTTCAACCCCTGAGAGGGGTTCCAAGAAGTAAAATTCACGGGTGGTCCATAGGAACGAAAATGTAGAGAAAATTATTCTCTACATTTCGTACATCTCAACCATCCCCGAAAAAACGATTGTTTTTGAGTTTGTTTGGGTCTGAGGCCTGCATTGAAATTTAGACAGAATAATTGTTCGTAAAAAAATATTTGTCCCCTATAATAAGAAGACGTATGCCAACACCACAGAACAGTATTGTTCAATATTTCGAGACAAAAAATTATTATCGGGTGCCTAAAGTTAAAAGTGTTGTCATAAAAAAATATTTGCATAATAAATATTAATATTTTATATTGTTTGTGTTATCTTCATTAACAAATAAAAGTGTTGGTTCTAATGGATAACTAATTAAAAACTTTGTTCGATTAAAAATTACTTCCGAATAAAAATTTGTGTTGCAGTATTATTTTAAATATGCCGCGCAAACTCACGTCAATGGATACGTGGAACGATGCGGTGTTTCCATATGACTTCTTATTATAGGGGACAAATATTCTTTACGGAAAATTATTCTGTCTAAATTTCAATGCAGATCTTGCAGTGTTAATAGTTGCAATTTTAAAACCCATTATCTCCCAATCTAAATAGTCGACTGTTCTGAAATTTCACTCAAACATGCATGATGATATGAACAGTGTCTGGTTAAAACTTGAACAAAATCTATAGTAATCAAGATTGCTCGCTCGTACTACTTTAAGATACAATATGATGGCGTTTCTTAAATTTCCACAGCCAAGTATAAAAAGCTTTAAGTCATACACCTTCGTGACTGATCTTTATTGCAGCATGCGAAACCCGCTTTTGTAAATCAATGCCGTGTACAATAACATGATCAAGTGTAGTAATTTTCAAATTCCTCATTGTATATTCAGAAATTCGAGATTCGTTTTCTTTACAAGTGGTCCACATGCCCCGACGGTGGAAGAGTAAATAATCATGGTAATGTATAACCTTTTATCGGTGATGCACTGTTTCCTCGTGTACGTACTCATTTACAAGATTGTAGCATTCTACATTCATTGTATATATTTACTTTGATCTATGTATACACTGCTCACCACAATAATAGCATAATCATTTCTGGACTGATGATCACGTCGCAAAAAACGATCATAGGGTAGGATAATTTTCTTTTCGAAATGTAGCTAGAGGTCTCTACTCCAAAAAAAGTACTGAAGCCTCCTGAAGCCTCTGAGAGCATATCCGGCACTTTGAAAATTGCAAAAGTCCACAAAATGCAAGAAGCGTATTGAACATAATAGAAAGTTATTAGTTGATCACGCAATACTCGATAACATTTTCATGTAGAGTAAACGTCCTCATCGCATCTTGACGACTTTATTTTTCTCGTATACTAACAGAAAGCGTTATAATACTGGTGAATAAAAATGTTACATCTGCACATTATTGATGCGTATATGCGTAGAATGCAAGTTCCTGAACACGAAAACATAATACGATGAATTTAAGTGAGAATCGATTCATATACTTAAAACCCGAATACGGATAATAATAACGCCGGTGCAGAGGAATACCTAAAACGAAAAAACCAATTTGTATTAATGTGCCATTTATATATTACTATTGAAGTTGTTAATACATATTTGTGCTTATACTGGAAATACATTTTTATGGAGAGGTGTAAAATAGCGTGAAAAGCATTTCGCCATGGAAATACGAATACTGCTTACTTAGAGGAATATAGCTGACCCCACTTCCTACCCCCACGCCCCCACTGAAGTTTAATGCTAACATACAAGTGCACACGAACCTAAAATTCGTATTGCCCATAAAATAGCAGCAGCTTCAACAGAATAACTGTGAAAATGTTTAAGACCGCGAATGAAAAGAAAACTAGAGGGGCCTGTGCACACGGCGTACTTTCTACGCGCAGACAACGCACGTTTGTCAGTCCAAGAAACGTGTGTATCGCGTCGTCTGTGCGTAGAATATACGCCGTGTGCATAGGCCTTTACAACAACTACAACATACCACAATTACTTGCAAGGAACATCCCTCGGGTGTCCGCCTCTGATTTTGTTGAAACTCATATATGTGATAGAGCATCGAAAACTTTGAGACACGTATTTTTTTTATCGGCGGAAAAACTGATTTAAGGGGGGAAACCGCCCCTCAAAGAAAGGCGTGTCGAGGGGTGATTTTGCAGTTTCACCCAGAAGCAACCCACCGATCTGAATGAAACAAAAACGAAAAATCTTTTAATGAAAAGCGATGAAAAATACACTATGAAAATGTTAAGAAAAAATTTAATAAGGGAGTAAACCACCCCTCAATTTGCCTACTTTTCACCCCACACTTAAGCAGGTTGTATGCAAATTAATAAAACAGGTATCATTTTGAAGGGCAATTAAAATTAAAGTTGACGGGTTTTTGCGTTTCGGCGGCATAGCAAATTTAAGGGAGTAAACCACCCCAAACATAAATTTATTTATCATGGTCGTTTTTTCTGTGTTTAAAGTATATCCGCTGATTGTAAATATTTCCATAAGCTACAATTTAATGTTTTATCATATTTCAAAATTATTACATTCGTGTTAAGGGGTAACTACCCCTTTGACGAGAAACATCATTGAAGTATCCGCTTTGGATTTCGTTGAAACTCATATATGTGGTAAAGCATTGCAAACTATTAAACATGTTTTTTTTTGTATCGGTAGAAAAACGGAGTTAGGGGATGAAACCACCCCTCAAAGTTTCTCCCACAAGCAGTCCACCAATCAGAATGAAACAAAATCGAAAATTCCTCTAATATTAAGCGATGAAAAATCCACTACAGGAGTGTTGATTAGAAAGATAATTAAGGGGTAAACCACCCCTCCATTTGCCGTATGAAAATTAATAAAACAGGTATCATTTTGGAGGGGAATCAAAATTCAAGTTCACGCGTTTTTGCGTTTCAGCGGGACAGCAAATTTAAGGGGGTGAACCACCCCTAACATACATTTGTTCATCACCGTCGTGTTTTCTGTGTTTAACATGTATCCGCGGATTCAAAATATTCTCCCGCGTTTTTAAATCATTACGTTTTTAAATTTTTGCAATTTAAAGGTAAACTACCCCCTCTAATTGCTTTTCGTTTGAAGCTTCACGAAAGGTTTCACAAATTTCGTTAAAACTGTTTTCATTTCATCGGTAATATCAATTTTATGTTTGTGTGTGCAGGCAATTTCGTTTTGAGTTTTAGGAGCGGTACTTTGGGAGTGGGGACCTGGGGCTAGCCCTTACTCATAAGACTCATATTTTCATATTGTCATAATTATATTTTCGTACCGAAATGTTTCTTCCTCTAATTCAAAAGTTTTGTTGAAAGCATCTTCCATGCAAAGATGCAAAACAAAAATATATTAACGATACTATTAATAAAATTCAAAGGGTATATATAAATATATTTGGTTTGTTTGTTTTTTTTATTCCGCGTAAAAAAAATCATATGCAGATAAATGCTTACGCTTCGATTCTTAAATGCGTAATTATCCAGAATGCTCCCGTACGGAAATCTTTTCTGTCTGTGTATGAAGTTATACAATCAACGAATAGTCCGATGTTTATTTGCCTACGTATCAACTTTTCTCGACTAACTGCAATAATTAATTCTTCCAGCGCGAGTATTCTTATCGCGTCATGACGCGATGACGATATTTGCGCAAATTTGTATTCTACGCAGAATTTTTACACTGCGCAAATATTAAACTGGAAGCTATTGTCATCTTGAACTGCAAGACGTTAATCAAACATTACCCGATAATGTATTTACATTTTCGGGTTATGTGTGATTAGCCTCTGGCAGTTCAAGTTGTCAATAGCTTGCAGTTTTATCGCTTGCTTTATAAGACGGTTAGCATTCGGATTCTTCCATTTCACGTTAAAGTGAGCCACAAACAGTATACTGTGTGTTGGAAAATACAAATTTCATCAGCCATGAAAGTCAACCCAATAAACGTTATCAAACTTCTACTAGTTACATTTGAAGCTATGGATATTTCACAAACGCCGGTTAACAACGCGGAAATTGAACTTGCGGACAGTTTTGAACAAATTTTGATCAGTTCCATACAAGACTATAATGGAGTTGAAATGATAGAGGAAGAAACGCTCGCTTTTCAAGAACCATTTAAACAGTACGAAGCCAATGCTGTAGAAGATACCGTATGGTAAAAGGATACTGGTGATAGTGATTCTGACGCCTGTTTCAGTGATGATGAGGTGAACTACGATTACAAAAATAAAGCAGTTCAATACTGGAGGTCTGGTAAGACAAAAAACTATAGCCTCAAAACCGTCCAACAGAAATACAAATCTGTCAAGTTTGAAAGACAATTGCGGCGCTGGGCACGTCAGCTGAATAAAGGCGGTACTTATAAAGAAAAGCTAGGGCAAATTTATGAATATACATTGAAGAATATGAAAACTGCTCTAGATGCTGGTGTCATTATACATGATATTGATCTTCAGAAGTGGGCGCTACAAGCCCAAATGGAGATAGGTTTCAACGATATGCGATTTAAGGCCTCTCAAAATTGGCTATGGAATTTTAAAAAACAGCATCGCATTGTACCCAGAAAAATCAATAAATTTGTAACGCGCAAAACTACGGGAGAAGAAGAACTTCTACGTAAAAATGCAGAAAAATTTGTCACCGATGTTGCACCACTGATAAAAAAGTATGGAACGGAAAATGTGTATAATTCGGATCAAAGCGGTTTTCATGTGGAAATTCATTCGGCGCGAACTCTTGCAACGAAAGGACAAAAGAAAGTTGAATGCGTTGTACAGTCAGTTTCTTCAATAACTCACAGCTATACGATTCAGCCTACTATAAGCGCTGAGGGGAAATTACTTTCCCCACTTTTCATCGTTTTAAAGGAGACGAAGGGTGAATTCGGACCACGAGTAGAGAAAGCGCTATTTCAAGCAAAAATCTGGAAAACTTACTTCTGGTACGTATGCTCACATATTATAGTGAATGATTTTTTTTAACATGAAATGTAATTGATGTCAACATTAGTATTTTTTTTAAATATTGAATGTGTTTTGTGTTAACAGAGCATTTCAAAACCTGGTTCGAAAAGGTTTTCTTTCCTAACGTCGGGAGACATAGCGTATTATTGATAGACTCCTGCAGTGGACACTGCCCTAAGGTTGTTCATGAAGCGACACCTCTTGATAAGAAGATAATCCCAACGATTATTCCAAAAGGTACAACTGGAAAAATTCAGCCGCTCGATGTATTTAGATTCAGAGTGTGGAAAAATTTCGTCCGACATTTTTCAGACAGTGTAATATTATTAAAATCTGATATGAATTTGCACTTGAGGAATAATATAATTTTACTGCAATCCCTTACACACAATCATCACCGCGGTATTCTAATCTTTTTAAATATTCATGGTATAAAAGTAATTATATATCTAAAAAACCAGAAGATTTTGAAAATCCTGTTACCTTTGGTTTTGGTGAATCGAACACACATTGCGAAATACCCGGTTGCAATAATTTGGCCATTATCAGATGTGCATGGTGCAAAAGTCGTTGTGTTTAAAGCATTTTTTGACGACTATCATTATTGCAGGAATTATGAGCCATGATTGTTGATCGTTTTCATATGAAAAAAAGTATATGTCACGAGAAAATGATTTGACGGCATATGACTGCGATACTTTTCACAAGTACTATTAATTAAATCAGCTGATATGATTCCCAAATGAAATATGTCAAAATATATTAAAAACATGTTCGTTAACGTACTGTAAAACCCTGAGTTTCATTAATATGTTTAATTAAATAAACGGTAAAATAATAAAAATATACATTCATCCACAAAACGACGTCGCTGGCTGTATTATCGCTTGATCCAGGCGCATCATCGTTCCGAAATATACGAAGTGAGCCTTATAACTTATTCTGGAAATTATTATAATTAATGATATAGTAGAAGTGCATGTTTATTCCTATGGAGATGCTTAATGGACGTGCATATTAAAATCGGAAGCGTTTCGGTACGAAAATATGAGTCTCATGAGTAAGGGGTAGCCCCACGTCCCCACTCCCAAAGTACCGCTCCTAAAACTCAAAACGAATATGCCTGCACACACAAACATAAAATTGATATTACCGATGAAATAGAAAAAGTTTTAACGAAATTCGTGAATCCTTTCGCGAAACTTCAAACGAAAAGCAATTAGAGGGGGTAGTTTACCCTTAAAATGTAAAAATTTTAAAACGTAATAATTTAAAAACGCGGGAGAATATTTTCAATTCGCGGATACATGTTAAACACAGAAAACACGACGGTGATGAACAGATTTATGTTAGGAGTGGTTTACCCCCTTAAATTTGATGTCCCGCTGAAACGCAAAAACGCGTCAACTTGAATTTTGATTCCCTTTCATAATGATACCTGTTTTATTAATTTTCATACAACCCTCTTAAGCGTGGGGTGAAAAACGGCAAATGGAGGGGTGGTTTACCCCTTAATTATATTTCTAATCAACACTCTTGTAGTGGATTTTTCATCGCTTAATATTAGAGGAATTTTCGATTTTGTTTCATTCTGATCAGTGGACTGCTTGTGGGAGAAACTTTGAGGGGTGGTTTCATCCCCTTACACCGTTTTTCTGCCGATACAAAAAAAAACATGTTTAATAGTTTGCAATGTTTTACCACATATATGAGTTTCAACCAAATCGAAAGCGGATACTTCAATGATGTTTCTCGTCAGAGGGGTAGACCCCTTAAGACGAATGTAATAATTTTGAAATATGATAAAACATTAAATTTCAGCTTATAGAAATATTTAAAATCAGCGGATATACTTTAAACACAGAAAAAACGACCATGATAAATAAATTTATGTTAAGGGTGGTTTACCCCCTTAAATTTGCTATGCCGCCAAAACGCAAAAACCTGTCAACTTTAATTTTAATTGCTCTTCAAAATGATACCTGTTTTATTGATTTGCATACAACCCTCTTAAATGTGGGGTGAAAAAAGGCAAATTGAGGGTTGGTTTACCCCCTGATTTAATTTTTTCTTGACATTTTCATAGTGGATTTTTCATCGCTTTTCATTAGAAGAATTTTCGTTTTTGTTTCATTCAGATCGGTGGATTGCTTCTGGGTGAAACTGCAGAATCACCCCTCGACACGCCTTTCTTTGAGGGGCGGTTTCCCCCCTTAATCCGTTTTTCCGCCGATAAAAAAAAATACGTATCTCAAAGTTTTCGATGTTCTATCACATATGTGAGTTTCAACAAAATCGGAGGCGGACACTTGAGGGATGTTCCTTGTTAGTGAATTATTGTGACGTATTCTAAAAACATTGTTTTCTACATAAATCAACCTCACAAGTAATCTAAAATGGACCGGTCTCAAATTCGATATAGTTTTTCGTTATAAGGGTGTTTGTGTTTTCTTTCGTTGTTCGATTAAGACTCATTAATGTTCATCATTACTTTTCGAGTACTATTTCAGTAGGCGTGGGAGGGGGTAGACAATTTACTGTGTTGCATCGCAATTTTCCTGACGGTTTCATAGCGACATTCCAGTGCGCGCAGGAGCGCTAAAACTATTACTATGGTCCAACGTAATTTATCTTCGTGGTAAACGGTACTCGAAGTAATTCTACAACGCACCCTTACATGAATTTGAACCGTAATAGAATTTACAATATGGCATTGTAGAAAGTAACGCATTACGGTATTGAGTTACCCTTCGTTAAAGTCGACATACATTGTACTATGTTTTGTAGTCTCGAATAGCCTAATTCCTGAATGGATAATTTTTTATATATTATAATGTTAACATTATTCCGCGCTCCTGTAAAACAAAGTCCGGACGATATGATTTTTTCACACTTTTATGTCGATTCTCCTGACAATGATGATATGGCTCAACCCTGCTTTCAGAATATATTCATTTTTCAGATGACCTTCTCTTTGTGTACGTTGAGTCCACGAATTTGCCAGGCTTACCTGGCGGCAATGGCGGCTATGGAGTCTAATTTCACTTAATGCTGAGTAGGTTCGAATCTTCGCATTCCATCTTTCGGTGCTTGTTTCTTCGGCTATCCGCAGTAGCATGAACTTTTATCCACACATAAAGGGTGCCTCAAAATAACCTGACATTTAAATGTATTAACAAAAGGTATTATTTATTTGACGAGTACGAATATTTTTATTTTAATATAAGGTACAAACATGGAGGTTATGTGTGGAACCTAATATCCGATAAATGGTATAAGCGGCATGGGCTTGGAAGATTTATTTTTTCACCATCAGGGCGCAACCTGCCACACGGCAGACGGAATAATGCAGTTATTGTAGACGAAGTTTCATGGTCGTCTTATCTCGCGCCGCGGCGATGTGAATTGGACCCCACGATCGTGCGATTTGACGCCATTGGACTTCTTTCTTTGGGGTTTACTGAAAGTAAAAGTCTATGTCAATGATCCACACACCATTTCCGAGTGCCAAAATGTTTTTGAAAATTTCGTCAAAGGAGTGAAGGTTCGCAAATAGAGACGTGACAGCCATTTATCGGACATTGTGTTTCACAGATAACTTCCACGTTTGTACCTCATATTAAAATAAAAATATTCGTCCTTTTCAAATAAATAAAACGTTTTATCAATAAATTAAAATGTCAGGTCATTTTGAGATACCTTATATTTGAATACATAAAAATAAAATAAAGCCGACCAAGCCGACTGTTGTTAATATCATTTTTATTGGTTCGTTCCAGCCGTACAGGGTCTTTCCCTTTTTACGAGCCTCAATCCGCCTCAACTTCGTTCTTACCTCCCATTCCACATCCCCACCGCCTCTATCGCCCACCCCCCCCCCTTGCGGCCACAGCCGACTTCCCCCTCTGTATCGTATTCACCATGACATATCTGCCGTGGGCATAACGAAACTGCGGAAAGCCTATACCGATACAGGACTATTGGTATTAATTGGGCGCAAATCAGTGCGCTCTTTTACTGGCTATGAACTTTTGTACGCGGGCGCGAGACCGTGTGTGCGCGTGAGTGCGGAGTGCGTGCGCGTGTGTGTTGTATCGGGGCATTTTCGACGCCCCGTACCTGTAAACGATTTGTCCACCTTCCACGTCACCCGCAAAGGAGGTCCGATCAGCAAGAGCCTTCTCGAAGTAATAGAATAGGTCTGCGATGGCTAACAGGTCGACAGGCCGTAACCGGTAAAATTGGAGTCACGAAAATAATTCGAATCTATTTAATTTTGTCTAAGCACTAACGCGGAAACCCGTGCACAAATGTGATCGAGCATTCTCAGCTTTGTGTCGGGCTCCGGCCAGGCTTGCCTCGAACGATTCATTTCACCGGGCCCTCTCGTGGAAGAGACCGGGAAGACCACAACATCGTTTTTTACGGTTTGCACTGTATATTTGGAAATTACAATGTTCTGGCCGGGATACATTCTGAGCAAGTACACTTTCACGTAATGTACTTCCAGAACATTGACATTTCCTGAAAAGTGGATACTGACTTCAAAAGTGTAGCTCCTTTGCTTTTCAGCCCATCAAAGATATTCAAAACTGCATAGAATATCGCCATCTGTTGTAATTCTATCCACCACTGTAAGCATTTTTTTCATCAATGTTAATTTATGAGAATAAAAATACTTATCCTAAATAACGGTATTACAATAAGTATTCATTTTAACATAATGAATAACCGAATTATTTGATAAGGCAAAAAGCAAAGCAGGTGGTTCGTGCTTTTTCAAATCGCGGTTGCCGTGTCGGGAAATATTAATGTTCTAGCCGGGAAGAGATTACCTGGATGTATTTCGCCAACAATCCGCTATGTGACGTCAAGCGGACCGTTTCACGTAACGAAGGTACCAACGTACAACAAAGAGAATTCGAAACGTTGTTGTACCACATACAGAAATGCTACGCTTGCTGCGTCCACTGACGCTTATGATTTGTTTATACTTGTGAAATAATAAGTATCAGTACCACCTAATGGTATCGATTTTACACGGGTATATCGCTAAAAGCCCATCCAATACTTGATCATTTCCCTGTCGCTTCGCCGGTTTATTTTCCATGCAAAGTCCTGTCAGTACACCATCCTTCCTCATTGTTGTCCGGTCTTTTTTCGATCCCTTTTCTCGCCAGTTTCCGGTTATTTCCGGGTGTATTCCTTATGGCTTTCTTGGTGATTTTCCGCTTTTTCCCAGTCAGTTGCTGATCAAGTTTGCGAAAGAAGGAGCGGTGAATCAGGGGCTGGCCTATGACCTATTACATGGCGAACCTGATGCACGCTAGAAGTTCTGACCATGGCCTAATATTATCCAGAGAACGCAGAGAGGGGCAGTACTTTTCTCCGACTTAAGGTATTCCTTTCGCGGAGGTCCGTATTTTGTTGGAGCATACGGAGGGCCCTTTTAATTCATTGGTAAACTCCAGTGGCGCTTAATGAAAATAAGTTACAATCAATTATTATACCCAACAATAAACTGGAATAAAAAGTTTAATGGATTCAGATATTTTTACATTTTCTCCAAAAAGTCGCGGCTACGACAATTCTTTTGCTAGTCATATTTTCTCAAGTTTTATCATTAACATTTTTCTTAAACATTCAGTGACCTCCTGTTGTTATTGTCGTTACGGGATCTTTAGAATTTTCTACACGCGTGAGCAGTTTATGTCAGGAATCTAGAGTTATTTAGTGTATAAATGGTTAGATAGAAATGTGGCCCACGTATCACCTCCATAAGGTGCCGTATAAATCAGAAGATTTTCAGAGCCATCATTCTTCCTTACAAGTTCGGTAAATCGGCTTGAAATGTTACCAGTATACTGGAATGTATTTTTACTTCATTATAGACGAAAATCACTTAATTGTTAAGTATACGGGTTCGTGAAAGGAATACCTTAAATTTCCACACGGGAAAGCACGAGTCACGGAGCCATTCCCTCCCGACGTAACGGCAAGCCGACCCGGACATTTGTTAAGGTGCGCTTACACGAGCAACTAAAATTGCTCAATTCTGGGCAATATTGGCGAAGTATGACGTTACGACTACGTCCAGCAATTTACTGCGATTCCTATACGGAGCAATTGTTGCTGGATTTGTCTCCACGACACATTGAGCTATATGGAGCTACTTGAGTGAACTAGGCAATTCACACCAGCAATTAAGTTGAGCAACTGTCGCCAAGGTTTACGTACAGCAAGATAAAAAGAAAATTGCCTTAAATTTTCCATACCCACTGGATATTTGGCAATCCATAGCGGCAACATTAAGCAATGGAGAATATATGGAGCAATTAGAAGCAATATTGCCGAAACAATTCCAGCAAATTTTAGGAATTCGTCCAGCTTGCTCCACTACCTCCGGTGATTTTCACCGGGCAATTATTGCTAATAAAATTGCCCGTGTAAGTGCACCTGTAAAGAAACATCGCAAGAGAGGTTCGTAAAAATATATAAATGACGAAAAATAATAAAGTAAACGAAAGTCATTGCAAAGTAATTATAAGCGAACGTAGACAAGAAAGAGTAGAAACGCGTTTGAATCAAAGTCAAACGGAGTGAGAATACTCTCCTATTCACCCACACAGACGTTATCGTAAACCCAGAGTGTTTTTCGCAAGGTGCCCTGGTCGTGCGATAATACACAATTTCAGAGATTGTTCGGGTAGTAGCAAGTTGAGGGCGAGAGAAACGAGAAAGCGCCTCGTCGCTCCACGACCGTCTGGTTAGCGCGTCGAGGGCGAACCTTTACAGCGTAAAGGACAGCGTAACGGTTAAAGCGACGAGTACGAGTGAAAATGGAGAAGTCGAAGTATTATAAATAGCTTTTCTCGTCATTGTACAATGCGAAAAGAAAAAAGGTATTTCTGGCAATAATGTACGCCTGCATAAAATTCGTATAGCTTTATAAATAATTTTCTTTGGTCAACGATATTGTACAATAAATCGTACCGGGGTAGCCGTGAGTGCTTGTGTACATTCGCCCGGCGATCTCGCTTATGTCGACAGTGCGAGTGAGGTAGAAAGGCCGCCAATCGAGGTTCTCGATAACGAGTGTCGAGACTGTCAAGCGCAAAGAAGGCTTGCCGACCTGTGAGTTTTTCTAGCGAGAACTTCACGAGGTATTGAACGACCGTCCATTCCCGGGGGCTCGGAACGTGACGGAGAACGTGTTGCAAACTATATATATATATATATATATATATACATATATACATATATATATATATATATATATATATATATATATATATATATATATATATATATATATATATATATATATATATATATATATATATATATATATATATCCTGTTATTACTTAAACTCGCAATTTGCCTTCATGCGCCATGGAAAAAACTCAACACGCGAACTCAATCCTCTATCCGATTGGGTGCTTCAAAGCAGCACCCTGTGCAGAAATGTGACCGGGCATTCCCTACTTTGCGTTGGGCCCTGACCTGACTTGCCTTGTCTGATTTACCTGACGGGGCCCCCCTGGAACAAACCGGAAAGATGGCTAAATCGTTTTTTGCGGCTTACCTTCTATGTTTGAACATTACATTCTGCTAGCCGGGATACATTACGTGCAAGTATATCTTCACGTAATGTCTACCCGGCACCCGGCCAGAACATTGGCATGTCCTGAAAAGTGGAGCCTGTCTTTAAGAACTGTATAAAGCTACTTTGCTTTTTACCTCATCAAAGATATTTATAGTTGATTAGGATGAAACTAATACATGTGTTGTAATTCTATTCATAATTAAAAATTCATAATTCATTTCATCAATGATAATCTGCGAGGATAAGCATGCTTATAATAAATTTCAGGATTACAATAAATAATCATTTGAGCATAACAAATAGCTAAATTATTTCATGAGGCAAACAAGTAAAGTAGGTGCGTCCTGTGCGTTGTACCACGTACAGAAGTGCGCTGCTTACCGCGTGCACTTACGCTTATGATTTTGCGATATTTGCGAAATAACCCTTTGCACTCGAGACCTTTTTCGCTCCGATAGTGAATGATGAGCGAGAGTCACCTCTCGAGTGCAGAGGGATAATAAGTATCAGTATACCAGCTAATACTATGGTAACACGCGTTTTGACCCGACGACCAAATATCCGCAGGACAAAATATCCTCATGACAAAATATCCACAAGACAAAATATCTGCCGATATTATATACAGTATAAAGTGTACAGTCATGCCGTTGAAATTTATTCCATGTCAAGTGTACAGTCATGAAGTTGAAATTTATTCCATCATAAAAAGGAGGAAAATTATTAATATGTGACGGATATGTTTGGGTTGATTTGGGTATGTTTGTTTGTTTTGTTTTGGTTTGTTTGTTTGGGTTCAATGACGAAATTCGTATTATGCCCCCACCCCACTATCTCACACACCCGACAAAAGTGTTTTATCCTCATGCCAAAATATCCGCAAGACAAAATATCTGCCGATATTATATACAGTTTAAAGCGTACAGTCGTGCCGTTGAAATTTATTCCATGTCAAGTGTACAATCATGCCGTTGAATTTTATTCCATCACAAAAAGGAGGAAAATTATTAACATATGACGGATATGTTTGGGTTTGTTTGTTCGGGTTTGTTTGTTTGGGTTTGTTTGTTTTGATATGTTTGTTTGGGTTTGTTTGTTTTGATTTGTTTGTTTGGGTTTGTTTGATTGGGTTTGTTTGTTTGGGTGCAATAAAGAAATTCGTATTGGGCCCTCACCCCACTATCTCACACACCCCACAAAGGTGTTTTGCGCGCGACCCCGTTGATGTGGTGGACGAGATTTAGGATTTTGTCTCGCAGATGTTTTGTCATGAGAATATTTTGTCTTTCGGATATTTTGTCCTCGGATATTTTGTCGTCGGGTCAGATGTGACGCAGCCAATACTATCTATTTTACTCGGGTAGATCGCCAAAAGCCTTCCCGGTACTTGATCATTGTCCTGTCCAGTTCCTAATGAGGTCCCAATCGGTTCCCGGAAAAGAGAACGGCGGTTCGGGACCTGGCCTAAGACCCGTTACATGGCGAACCTGATCCACGCTGGGCGGCCTGACCATGGCCTGATATTATTTAGGGAAGGCAGATCGGGAACCGGACTTTTTCCCAACTCAAATTTCTACACGGGACGTAATCAAATCCACCGTTCAAAGAGAAGATTGGGCTATACATCGATGTATTTATATACGTATATGTAAACCTTGAAGACCAATATTTGCAAAATGTTTGAATGATCCCGCGTAATGTCAAGAATAAGATGGAATGTGAAGCAGGAATAACGAAATCGGGATGATCTCACGTCAGAGAAGAGGAACCTAGTTTCACTTGTTTTCTGACTGTCTAGGGATTAGGTCGTTTTGCTTGAGAACAATCAGTATACCCGCCTCGGCAAAAAATATATTTCCATTGCTTCAACACAATTCCATAGCAGATCTATCAGAAGTGAGATTCTTTACCTTAAATTTAGAAGAATAAGTACGTATATTATTACGTAAATACTATTCGATATTATTTTTAGCAGATCGTGAATCTCCTACCATTGGTGAAACTTATTGATAAAGTCCAAATGAAAAATTTTCCACTTGGAATATTTCCATTCAAAATGATTTTTTTAATTCAACGGTTTACCATAATAATTAGAGCGCAATGGAGTGTATTTTCTACTATGCTATAATAATAAATTTATAATGAATCAATAACAATTCGGACCATTGTATAAAGTCGTGAAAAATACAATATTCATACATATATACAACAAATTCCTAAATTCAAAAAAAGAAAATATACCGTTGTTTGTTTTGCTTTGGAAAAAAATGGAAATTCTTTTTGCAGCTTCTGGAAATTTTCATAAGAAAAATTGAAGTCAGATCAATTGAAACGGCCGTTTTTTGGAGGGAAGCGAACAAAAAAATGTCTAGACTTAAACCAAGAGGTTCTCTAATGTTTCAGACATATATAGCACGATTAAACAGTAAGGGCACAAAGAAGAAAAATCTGAATGATCCGGGAGTTTGCTCATGTATCAGGGGTACATACAATGAAGGGGGACTTAAAAAAAATGCAGGCCCTCTAATAAACGTAATGACAAGTGGAAGAAACATGTAAAAAAATGATGACGTTCAATTTGGTGGAATTTTGAAAAGATTTTCGCGAGAGTCTTATAGTTATTGAATACATTTGAAAAACTATTGATCATAGTTTTCTTTCGCTCGATTCGTTCACTTTGCCAGATCAAGAACAAGCTATATTAATATTTCATGGAGCTGGAGCACCGGAGCACATAACGTGAAAATAGCGAATTTTTTTATTCAACCCACCTACTTTTATAAGCTGCGAGTCAAATTTGCATACTTCCTTATTAAAATATTTGACGAGGATTTTTAAATTATTTTTTAGTACACTATTACTTCGCCGCGAAAATTACTTTATTCATGATGAGAATTTTTTTTCGGTTTTTAGATTGTAACCAAACAATATAGTCGTGTTGTAAACTTATAAATACACATTCCTTTCGAAAAACCTACGTCGCGAACGAAACCGATTTCAAGGAATTTAATTTGAGTAGTCAATAAAAAAGAAATTTTTTTATCGTGTTAAATATTAGCAATCGAGCAGTACATTTTTTGGTGAATTCATATGCACACATTTGCAACCTGACTTACTAAATTGGAGAGTTCCAGATATGCTCAGTCAGAATATTCCAGTCGAAGCGCCGCAATCGCGAACAATAAAAGTTCCACATATATTCGGTGTCTACCGAATTTAAACGAATAACATTAAAACCGCAGAATTAAAGTTTCGCGGCCATGCGAGGAGGGTTATCAAAAATTGGACATATTTCTCGCACGCAGTTATTCCAGGATATTCTGTTAGGTTTACTATGTGTGTAAAACAATATACTAATAGAAAGCTATTTTTGCGTCCACGGCGGAATTTGAATTTAACATATACTGTTGTATCCCCGACTCAAGAACCCGAGATAGGTATTCTGGGATCGATGCGAAATTAAGAGTTGGAACTCAAACTCGTTGAATAGGAATATAAGTTGATTTACTGGGTTGGTTTTAAAATTGAATGTACAGTGTGTCGGTCGTACCTGAGGACCGAACCGTTAAAGATCCAACCAAGGACTGACTTTGCCTTCGTAAATTCTCTTAAATCTCGACTCTGTTTGTCGCAATTTGTCCTAGATCAATAATCGTACGATGCTTGGTCAGGATGTGTGGCAATAGGCCTTTTTGGAGTTTGCATTTTGGCGAAAGTGTCACTCTTTCGCAACGAGGGCAGTAATCGGTCTCGAATCCCGTTTCATAAACGCTTCCTCGATCGATCGATATCTTCGTTGTATTGCACAAACTTGCAGGTACAACAATACAATTCGAATTATTCAAAGATGATGGTTTGTCGTCGTGATATATAGCAGCGCATGGACAAATCATTCATTCGTCAGCACGGCTCTTCGGGGTCAGCCGTCAGTTCCTTGCCCACGTTTAATCTGTTCCAGGCCCTTTTCACTAAGAGGAAAAAGCAGAGAATTACATGAGCAATCTCTCCTTGTAGCAATGCCTACATTAGCTTCACGCCCAACTTCTACCATGGTATATTGACTTGTTCGAGCTCTGGCCATGGCTACTTGAGTTTATCGTACTGGTGCTGCCAACCCCTGGGGTACACCTCAAGTTTGAGCAGCCAGTAAGTCTAAATATGCAGTCCAGGAAAACAAACACCTCTATATATGCGCGATTTATTTGAACGGTTGTGCGCACGTGTCTACACAATTCATCAAACCACTGATTGAGTATACAATATAAATAACTAACTGGAAACTTACGTTAAACTCGATGGCGGCGTTCGAGAGTGTCCAGTTTTGCGTTATTCTTCACGTAGAAATTTTTGTCAATGAATTATTTAATTATAACATGGAGCAGAGCTTCAGCGTTCCACATATAGTTAATATTGAACCAACACAAATGCCCGATACTGTGCTGCATATGGGAAACAAAAGAAATAAGTAATACAATCGGTACTGCTATATTTTTTCAGACGGACTTATTTTTATTGGTGAATCCTAACGTTCGAACACAGTTAACCCAAATAGGGTTTTACAATCGGCACAGTAATGGCCCACGACTGGTTGCCAGAGAAAAAACGATGGCGCGGTAATGGCTATATAAACGGGCCAGATCCGCACCATGCATGGTTGTTAATGGTAAACCATGAATGGCTGCTAACACTTGGCCCAATATCATACGCCCAAATTGGCCCAGCAACGGCTGCCAGATCTTCTGCCGGAAATGAAAAACAAAAAATTTACAAATTATGAATATAAAATTTCTAGTAGTATATTTTTGTTTTCTTATGCTTTACTTATGTCCATGTGCATAGAATAATTGCATTAAAAACGCTTTCTGCATTGTTCAAGTTTGTACCTATCATCGGGATCGAACCTATGTCTTTCGTTCTAGTGTTTTGAGCGCCCTACCCACTTAGCCATCCTAATACTTACAGAATCCATCGTTTGTTCGTTCCTTACTTTTATGCCGATAATTTTATTCGTGAGATTAAAGTTTACCCACAACCTTTTTGGTCCATTTAGGCTGTGAAAATAACTCGCTCGTTTTGGGTGAAGTTCCGAAAAGCATACTCCTCTGATCGAGCTGAAACTTTGCACCGAACTTTCTCGAATTATCCTAAGAGAAACCCTTAATGGATTTATGACGAGTAGCAATAGTTTTCGATGTATCGCATCGTAAAGTTTATTATTTCACGCCTTACGAGTATATCTATACATCCGACAGATACCCCCCACGACTCCGGCCTCGCTGCTTGCTGGAAAACAGTGCTCGCCCGTACGTGCATATCACTTGCTATGTAGGATGAGTTTGTTTGGGTTTATTTAATATAGTGGAAGCGCAGTACAATAAATAACTTTCAATATACGATATATCGAAAACTATTGCTAGTCGCCAATATCCTTTTAAAGGTTCTCTTACAATATTGAAAAGAAGGTCTGTGCAAAATTTCAGCTTCATTAGTGGGATTTGCTTTTCGGAACCTTATCCCTTGTTTTTACATATTACAGTTTAACGACCTGCATTTGCAAAACGCCCAAAAACAAACCATCAATGGCTGGAATAGATCTGGCAAGCCGTTCATCCGCCTACGATACCCCAATGCTGATCGTCATATTATCGGTGCGATGGTATTGGCCCACCAATGGCTGGCATAGATCTGGCAAGCCGTTCATCCGCCTACAGTACCCCAATGCTGGTCGACGAATTATTGGCCGATTATCAGCAAACCGTTTAATGGCTGAATGCTGGCATTTTTTGTTACGACAGGCGACCCTATATGGGAAGGTCACTAGTTTTATCAGCGGCCCTCAATAAAAAGCAGATTGATTTTACTCCTTGAGTTTGAGACTCCATTGTAAAAAAAGAATATTTTCATGACTAAATAGGATGATGAAATCACTTTATTTGAAACTTACACAATTTAAATAAATTATATCTTAATTAAAAATGTATACAAGCGAATAATCATGCATCGCTTTTATCGGTTGAAACGACTTTTAGGTGAAACAAACAGGATTAATTATGTGTCTTAATTATTCTTTCGAAATACGTCCCTGTGAATTGGCCTCTTCGTAAATTAGTATAACTCGATTTAATTGGTAAAGAATCCTTTTTTACCTGCATTATACGTGAAGAACGTATGCGACCAAGGTTTAGCGTACGTAAAATTGTCGTCAGATGATCCGGTTTGTAAAAACAATATTTGTGAAATTATTTAATGTCAAGTGTCTATTCGTTAGGAATAAAACGATGCTCGTTTCCTACATTCAATTATTTATTCCTCGCGAACACGAATGTTTCTTTGTCTAATTAAACCTAAAGGTTTTTAATTCGTCCTGTCTCACCAGCCTGCTAGTATTTCCTCGAAACTATTGTGACAAATAATCCAATGGCGCATTCTCCATTTAAGTAGCTTTACACATCAACACCAATGAGAGCTTTCGCCGAGAAGGAATTATTTGGATAATAATAATTGTTATTAAGGGGTGAGACGCAGTCAGAATTTTCAAACAATCGATTTTTTTACATTTTCATGAGGTATGATGTTTCGAAAATATTCCCTGAAAATTTAAGGTCAATCCGATGAATAGTTTCCGGGATATCCTATAATTACTTAAGGGGCGTCGGGTCTCCATGGCAGGTAGCGGCTGACAAACGTGCAAACGGTAATACCCGGGAAGGCAGAATGCTTCGAAGACAACAACAAATTGATATTTTGGAAGCTTCCACATCAGCAGAAGCTCTATTGTATGGGCCAGGAATTAATGATTCGATGTAAGTAATTTTTAAATTAGTATTTCTATACATAAATCAAGTGTAAAATTGGAAAGGTCTTTCAGAAATTTTCAAAAATGTATTACTCAAAAACTATGAACTTTAGCAAAATTTTATAAAGAATACTTTCGTTTTAAAATTGTCCAAAATGTAAAAAAAATAATACCTCATCCCGAAAAAATTTAATTTTTTGAAAAATTGTTTTAACAATTGGCTATAAACAATTGAATGCTCGTCTTTTCGGCGAAAATAGTGATATTCGGATTCAGCGGATCAAAATACATAAAAAAAAAATTTATCTTCATCCATCGAGCTCAACATTTTACGAACATAGAATACCGTATCCATATCGAAAAACTTTAAACGCGTTTTTCTCGAAACTATGTTTTTCAAGTCGGTGACCACTAGAATTAAAAAACCACTTGATGGATTTTGATGAAATTTGGTGTGCTTATTGATAGCATTAAAAACTAGTCCTTAATTGAAAGATTTTCATTTTTGTTGAAAATATCTATTTTTTTTTAACAATGAACAAGCGATTTTTTCGTCGAAAATCGAACGTTATCTGTAGGAAGCTGCCATTTTGTTAATTAAAAAAAGCTTCGATTAAGGTCTAGATCTATTATTAAACTAATGATTTTTCTTGTTTTTTTTTTATTTCAGATGATCCAGTAAAATTTTATGATGGCCACCGCAAATCACTACATGCTGAAGGGGGTCCGACAAAGATGGCGACTTTTTTATAAATAATCAATATTTTTCTTTGAAAATGTGTACAAGTCAAGTTGAAATAAAACATAAACAGTCTGTGTAACCACTTTTGCAAAATAAACTTGATTACTATAAAAAAAATATTGAAAATGCACGTTTTTTCACGCCTCTGACTGCATCTCACCCCTTAAACTCATTTCGTGCTTTTCGTAAGTTCTCGCTTTCTTACTCGGTTATATTTCTCATAGAGGAGTCCCTATATAACTCCCTCGGTCGTCTAGTTCCTCACTTCATCACCCAATGCTCTCGCGTTTATAATATTCCCTGATCGCAGCCTCGTTGGAAAATAGTTTTTCATTACAACGAGAAAAAATAAAATAATTAACAAGGTAAAGATGAGAAAAGGTAAATATACATGAAATATCAGCGAAAAGAAAACTGCATCGTTGGGGCGACGTAAAAATTCTTGAAGTACTTTATTGAAAAATTATGCTTAAAACTCGGGATTTCACTACATCCTTTGGCGGAAACCGCTAATTACTGTGAGCTTATGACAAATTTCTTAATATGTGTTTTTGGACTCTCTATACCTCACGAACGGTCCCACCTTAGAACGCGCCCTCAAATGCTATTAAATGTTGATGTCGATGATGGAGCAAGCAGCCATATTTTTCGTATACATTTTTTTATTCACCCTTTTCTCCGTTTTACATTCACTGCACGTTTCTTTATGAGAATATCTTTACCCACTGTACGTATTTCTACGCTTGTTTATGATTTATATACGAGGCAAAGCTGGAATGAACGTATATATATATATATATATATATATATATATATATATACTCATATGCGAAAAAACCTACATATTGTATTTCAATACAATGCAATATGTATGAAATACAAACCACGCAATATGACGCTTTACGTGTTTCAACGAATCAATTATCAAGAAACAACCATTTTGGAGTAGCTTGTAACGTCGACCGCTCCGCACCCTCCTCCCTCTCTTTTCGACGCTCTACATTATTCTTGCCACATTACCTAATTTATTATTCGACTCTTGAATATCATAAAAGTGGAATGGGCGTTAAAGGAATACGGTAAAAGAGAGAGATAAAGAGTAGGAGAAGTATAGATAGAGGGAGTAAGTTATAGGTAGAGGGACGTAGAAAGGTTTGTGCAGAAGTAGGATGAGAGCTGGCTCGCTCGTAATTAGTATTCCGAAAACGGAAGATGAGGTTCTTAATAAGCTACCGCCTCTGACATTTCCCATCTCACTGAGAGACTTGGCCTCCCACTCCTTTATATGTCCAACGTTCTTGCGTTATTTATTAGTATCATACATTGTATTTCATAATATAAACACGATACCAGGAATATAGTAGCTTGTTTTAGCAGACCTGAGTCACTATATTATGTACCGCAAGCAAACATATTGCCTCGAATTCCAAAAGTAATTCTCCGCTCCGACGAACGAAAATTCTATAACCAGGATCCTCTGAACGATTAATCATCGTCGTCTTTCATTCCGCCGTTCAAGGCATTTTGTTTCGTTGACATTTTCCCTCTAGTAAATTGTCGACTTCTCGTTCCTGAGTCGCTAAAAAATGTTCTCACCTACGTTTTCCTATTTCTATTTCTAACGGTTAATTATAGAGGCGATGGTGGCATCTTTTATGAGCCGGGAAATAATAGCAAAATAGACTCGTGCAGAACGAGATTGTTTATTTTTTTTTTAAATCGACGCCCAATACCGAGCCAATTTGATACAACGTAATGATGTCACAACGAGATGAATAATTGCCGAATGATAGCGACTGCGCATGAGCGGCGGGAAAATTAGGACATTTGGCAATCTGGAAATGACAGTATATCCATCTAGGCATGTTCAGACAGAAGGGTTGAGAGCGATGATGAGCAAAATAAGTGTGCAAAACCATGAGGGATGTGTGGGAATGATGAGCAAATGGCGTATGAGACCTTTTTCGATACTCGGCGACGGACAGATGTGCCCAGAAGTTGATATTTATTAACGGAAGTGATATTCATTGTTCAATCTGTTCGAGTGAAGCTTGGAAGAATTTCTGTCCCGCAGTCTTAAACGAAAAAACAAATATCATCATTATAACAATTAACTACATTGCTTAAAATAATTGAAAGATCAAAGCTTTTTGGTCAATTTTTTTGTAATTTTCAAGTAGCTGTTAAAAATGATGAGATAAAATATAAAAAAGGTATTCTCAAACGTGATCTTTCCGATTCGGAAAGCACTGCTAAAAAAATTTGGCTCGATTTTTTTCGTCAAGTAATCCTTGGAAAATAACAAAAAACGTATTTGCCAAATTATTCACGGACTTAAAAAAAATGCTAGTCTCGAATCACATCTCAAATCTTATACATTTCACATAAATTTTGCTTTTTTCGTACGAATGCTGTAAGATTTTTTGTTATGAATGGTTAAAACAAAAACCGCATTTTTAACTTCGAGTGCTCATAATCGGGGAACAAATCATCGGACAACATTCACAAGGGAGCCGCCAAAAAACTTGGAATCTATAAGATATGCTCCGATATAATGTTAAATTTTTTTTCATCTTGACATGTTGGTTTTTTCCAGGTGACAAAGTTAGTCGATCATATTTTTACCAGCTGGACCAATAGGCTTTTTTTACGCGGGCGTTCGATTCCACCTTGATTTTTTAGGTAGTTGGTTATAGAACTGACTATTGGCAATAGTCGGCCTTGGGTAAACTATTTTCTTAAATGAAAAATTGGCCGTACATGTGATGAGAGATCTACAGAGTTCCGCTAAAACGGAATAGGTTACAGTTGTGGGACGCGTTAACATCATATATTACAATTGCGTTTACCATGGAACATTTTCCATTATTTCCTGGCAAACAAATCGGCCGCGGAAACGCAGCATGTCTCAGAAGAAATATATGCCGAACATGCTCCATCGAGTACATCATGCAAGGAGTGTTTTCGCCGCTTCCAATGTGGTGATGATTATCGACTGCAACTGATGCGTTCAAAGTAACTCTACACGAAACGAGGCCGGAATGGAAGAATCGTCATATCAAATGGATTTTCATATTGCTTAACTGGTTCAGAAGGACTTAGAAGGTGTGAACTGGAAAATGCCACCCCACCCACCACTTTCCCCAGGCATCTCTCCCTCCGATTATCATTTATTCCGGTCGATTCAGTCGGCCCTGACAGCTCAGCACTTCACTTCGAACGATGAAGTCAAGACATAGCTAGATTATTGAAGTATCTCTAAAGTACCCGTATTCTTCCTGCGTGGAATCCGATTGTTGGCTGAACGATGGGCCAGTTAGTCGGTTTTCTACTGAATCATTATTTTTTCTTTCGTTCAAAAATGGGGGGTTTCATATGCAACGACCTATTACACTCACTCATGTCCTGTGAAAAACCCCGTATGGGCTTATTAAATATAGACATGAGTTTACGGTTATTTCACGTGAGTTTATGGTTTGGTCACTAAGAAATCGCGATTTATACGGTACGGTAACGACGGACATCCGCGGGTCTGGCGTCGCCGTGGAAGACAATGTCAAAATCATCCTAGAATGATGCTCGCATATTATGGCAATTCGATTATAGTTTAGGTCGAGGTGTTGCGATCCTTTCGCACACATCAGGTGATAATACCTCCACTCAAGATTACGTCGAGGCGATACACCGACAACATTTTGGGGCTTAATGTTTTGCTAATTCGTCATCAGATCAACGAGAGATTACTCCCGATTCAGATTCAAAAGAGTTAAGGTATTTCTGTAGTTTTGGTCAAATCTCTGGTGTATGGTGTATGGTGTATGGTGTATGGTGTAGATATGACCTTCACGGACTGATGCCCAAAAATTAAATTCGATTCACGGTTTAGTTCATGAGATAATTGCAATTGAATATGGGTATTTTGTACGCGATCTCTATACCTAACACGTAAACCGATAGGAGTTTGCTCGCATTTCTCGATTTAGGTTCTAAACCGATCTTAGGATTTCAAAATAAAAGCACACGTGTATGCAGTACTATTGTGGGATTGATTAAAAAAAATGACAAACTTTGACCGTTTAGTTTCCGAGATATCGACTTATGAAAAGTGGTAATTTTATCCCACACGGAACTCGGGCTCAACCATCTGTAACGGAATGGAAACTGTTTACGCTGCAGCCAGCTGATCAGCGTGTGGTCTGGGAACTCGAAGCATTTTTTTCCGAGTTCTAGTAATTCTGAGACGGATGTGAAATAAATTTATTCTGCAAACAAATTTAATTTGTTCAATTTATGGATGTATTTATTCGTGTTATGTATATTTATGTATAAGCGTGCGTGTGTGTGTGTAGATATAACTTGGGTTATTGCAGAGCACTCGTCGCAGGAAATATGTAAAATAGTATTCAATCCCATTCGGGTTTTCTTCACTGTTTTCCTAAAAAAATATCTTTGTTTCAGCGAATACAACTTAAACTGTCGGCAAGATATAAATCCACGATCCGACGTTCTTCGACAGCGAATTTTTGTTACTGATCGTTGAGGTTATGGTTATTCTCATCGCGTTTAGCCGCATTTGCTTGACACATAGCTGGCACAGCTTTCAGTCTTTTAGCAAGTGCTTTTTCTTGTACACTTTGCTTTGTATCGCATTTGGGTTGACATTTTCACGCCTTTTTTTATTTATATAAAATATTTCGCGAAAGACGGACCGTAGGAAGCTTGACGCTATGGCTGCAGGAAAATCGCGCTGCTGCCACGATTACAGCGCCGCTCCCTATACGAGTATGATACCTATCTATGCATGAGGTGCGAATGTGTGGGACATATAGAGGGTGCAAGCTCTGTCAAAAATTTACAACCAACAGCATCGTATAGGCATTGGATATTACTATACGCTTCGACCGAAACTATTGGCTCATACGTGTACCTACAGAACTACCTTAATATAAACGCCACATTGAATTTGACAAAGAATGCCGGAAACAGTAATCCGACGGTGCATCAATATTCAAGCGCGATTGTCTAATCCACAAATTCAGTGGAAATGCTCGGTATTGACACACGCGAGCCGACATGGACAAAGACACGCCGGCACGCCCATAGCCAAACAAATAGATAGACAGAGGACAGAAAAGCAGGTAGACAAAGAAAGGGTCGGTCAGTAGATAAGCAGACAGACGCATCTTCAGAAAGACAGGTCAACGGACATGCAGACAGACCGATAAACAAACTGATACATCGACCGACGAACGGACAAGGAGCAAAAATCCGACAGTACAACCTCTTTGTGGTACGCTTCAGTTAACGTTAATACCAGAGGTATTTGAAAAAATGATTTTTTGAACGATATAACAAATTTAATCTGTCTCGTTACGTTAGAGTGTCGATATTATTGAGCTGGAAATGAAGCTGAAGAATTTATATTCTTTTATAATGTTATTTTTTCATTTTACATTAGTATTACATTATTTACTATGGGTGACAATTTTAATGTGGCCATGCTTTTTTTGAGGGCCTTGCGCGAAGATTTTGGGTCTAAAAAAATATGATTTTGAATGGTTTTTCGGGCCTTTTTCGAAAAAAAATACGGCAGATTTTTGTCTTGAAAAATGTACGCCAGAAGAAATAAGGCATTGCGAAAAAAAAACGCAAAATACATTCCGAGCACATGAGATTGAAGTTTTTTAAATTCCGCATACAATGCACTCCGAAAAACTTGATTTGCGCCCGCCATCATGGTGGGAAAAATTGTTAAAAGTACGCCGTAAAGTGGCAATTTGCGTGAAACAAGCGATTTAAGTCAGACGCGATCGTGCTATGGGATGTCCTAGCTTGGTACGTTACAGCTGCAACTTCCGAATGTTCGGCTGTCACACCAAGGTGGTTGAGAATCCCTTGACCCGCGAATGAGCTAAGGGATCTGAATTTGTAGCCATCCGAGTCCATTGCTGAGAATATGGTCAATTTCGAAAAAGTTCGAAAATTCCATGTACTGCAAATAATATTTTGAATAATTTGGAATTCGTTTCCAGCTCTTGGACACATCATTTTGAAAAAAAAACTTTAACACAGATTAGGGAAAATTTACAGACTTTTTCCCATTACGCGTATGATTTTTCCCACATTCATTACTGCGAGCATTGTGTGAGCGTGTGCGTGCATGAGGATGCACGAGTGCACACGCGCGTGTGCGTAATATGGACATTTGCCACGTTTCGAACGCGCTCTGAACTCGGGTTCGGAGAGCACGCTACGCGGTTCGGTCCGAACGCATCGTCAAACGTCAAAACGCGTTATTTGACGTTTCGGATTAGTCAGCAGATATTGTCAGCTGATACCATCTTGGATATGCAGATTTAGCGCACACACGTCGAACTGTCGTCGAAAGGCCAAATTTGACGCGTGATTTGACGTTTCATCAATCGTCTGCTATTAATTTCTGACATCTTGGGCAAATGGGGAGCACGCGCGTTGAAGGTTTGCCGAAATGCACTGTTTGGCGCGTGATTTGATATTACGTGATATCGCCGGCCATGATTGTTTGCCATTTTGGATGTGCAAAATCATGATTCGAGACGGCGAGCGATTATCTCTAGAGTTATTTAACATTTCGATTCGAATAAAAATCTACAGTACGTGTCTTTGTCTTTTTTGCGTTCACAAGACGTAAATGAAAACACAACTACGTACTGAAAAAAGGTGTTTTTAATGATTAATTGAAAAATACCGAACATCGGAACAAAAACAAGTTTGGTATTTTTTTCAGACAAGTTGACCGTGCCTCTACCTGGAGCGCCGATTCGATTTCTATCTACGCAATAAATAATTAATACATGTCTGCGATGGTTCTGAAGGCGTAAACCAGTTATTCCATAATGATGATTATGGTTCTGGGGTATGGGTTCGGAAATCCCCGATATGACTGTCCCGAGCTTATGTTCGCTTTTACCTTACTTTCGGTTATTTTGCGTCAAAGGGTATCGAGAGGCTCCGTGGACGGTTTCAAGCGCATTTGTTGATTGACAAAGGTAAAAGCAATGGTGACGGTGGTTCTGGGGAATTCGATACGCCACATGGACGACGATTATAAGCGCAGTTATTAATAAAAATAAAAGCAATGATTGTGATGATTCTGGGGTACCTGATTGGACATGCCTGATATGACGGCATCGAGTTCTTCTCTGCTTTTACCTGTATTTCTATCATATCGCATCAAATACAATAACAAGGATTTAAGGATCATTACGGGCGCATTTCTTAATAAACAAAGATAAAAGCAATGATTGTGCGGATTCTGGGGGACCCGAATGGACATTACTAATATGACGGCGTCGAGTTCTTCTCTGCTTTTACCTTTATTTCTGTCATATTGCTTCAAATACAATGACGACAATTTGAGGATGATTTCAGGCGCCTTTGTTAATAAAAAAAGGTAAAAGCAATGATTGTGATGAATCTTGGGGATCCGAATGGATATTACTAATATGACGGCATTGAGTTCTTCTCTGCTTTTACCTTTATTTCTGTCATATTGCTTCAAATACTATGACGAAGATTTGAGGATGATTTCAGGCGCATTTGTTAATAAAAAAAGGTAAAAGCAGTGATTGTGATGAATCTGGGCGACCCGAATGGGCATTGCTAATATGACGGCATCGAGTTCTTCTCTGCTTTTACCTTTCTTTCAGTCATACCGCATCGAATAAAATGACGAAGATTTGGGGATGATAACAGGCGCATTTGTTAATAAACAAAGGTAAAAGCAATGATTGTGCCGATTCTGCGGCACCCAATTGGACAGGCCTGATATGACGGCATCGAGTTCTTCTCTGCTTTTACCTTTCTTTCTGTTATATCGCATCAAATACACTGACGACGATTTGAAGACGATTACAGGCGCATTTTTTAATAAAAAAAGATAAAAGCAATAATTGTGCTCATTCTGGGGGACCCGAATGGACATTACTAACATGACGGCATCGAGTTCTTCTCTGCTTTTACCTTTATTTCTATCATATTGCTTCAAATACAATGACGACGATTTGAGGATGATTTCAGGCGCATTTGTTAATAAAAAAGGTAAAAGCAATGACTGTGATGAATCTGGGGAACCCGAATGAATATTACTAATATGACGGCATCGAGTTCTTCTCTGCTTTTACCTTTGTTTCTGTCATATTGCTTCAAATACAATGACGACGATTTGATGATAATTTCAGGCGCATTTGTTAATAAAAAAAGGTAAAAGCAATAATTGTGATGAATCTAGGGGACCCGACTGGGCATTGCTAATATGACGGCATCGAGTTCTTCTCTGCTTTTACCTTTATTTCTATCATATCGCATCGAATAAAATGACGAAGATTTGGGGATGATAACAGGCGCATTTGTTAATAAACAAAGGTAAAAGCAATGGTTGTGTCGATTCTGGGGGACCCAATTGGACAGGCCTGATATGACGGCATCGAGTTCTTCTCTGCTTTTACCTTTGTTTCTGTCATATTGCTTCAAATACAATGACGACGATTTGATGATGATTTCAGGCGCATTTGTTAATAAAAAAAGGTAAAAGCAATAATTGTGATGAATCTAGGGGACCCGACTGGGCATTGCTAATATGACGGCATCGAGTTCTTCTCTGCTTTTACCTTTATTTCTATCATATCGCATCGAATAAAATGACGAAGATTTGGGGATGATAACAGGCGCATTTGTTAATAAACAAAGGTAAAAGCAATGGTTGTGTCGATTCTGGGGGACCCAATTGGACAGGCCTGATATGACGGCATCGAGTTCTTCTCTGCTTTTACCTTTCTTTCTGTCATATCGCATCAAATACACTGACGACGATTTGAAGACGATTACAGGCGCATTTGTTAATAAAAAAAGATAAAAGCAATAATTGTGCTCATTCTGGGGGACCCGAATGGACATTACTAACATGACGGCATCGAGTTCTTCTCTGCTTTTACCTTTATTTCTGTCATATTGCTTCAAATACAATGACGACGATTTGAGGATGATTTCAGGCGCATTTGTTAATAAAAAAGGTAAAAGCAATGACTGTGATGAATCTGGGGAACCCGAATGAATATTACTAATATGACGGCATCGAGTTCTTCTCTGCTTTTACCTTTGTTTCTGTCATATTGCTTCAAATACAATGACGACGATTTGATGATGATTTCAGGCGCATTTGTTAATAAAAAAAGGTAAAAGCAATAATTGTGATGAATCTAGGGGACCCGACTGGGCATTGCTAATATGACGGCATCGAGTTCTTCTCTGCTTTTACCTTTATTTCTATCATATCGCATCGAATAAAATGACGAAGATTTGGGGATGATAACAGGCGCATTTGTTAATAAACAAAGGTAAAAGCAATGGTTGTGTCGATTCTGGGGGACCCAATTGGACAGGCCTGATATGACGGCATCGAGTTCTTCTCTGCTTTTACCTTTGTTTCTGTCATATTGCTTCAAATACAATGACGACGATTTGATGATAATTTCAGGCGCATTTGTTAATAAAAAAAGGTAAAAGCAATAATTGTGATGAATCTAGGGGACCCGACTGGGCATTGCTAATATGACGGCATCGAGTTCTTCTCTGCTTTTACCTTTATTTCTATCATATCGCATCGAATAAAATGACGAAGATTTGGGGATGATAACAGGCGCATTTGTTAATAAACAAAGGTAAAAGCAATGGTTGTGTCGATTCTGGGGGACCCAATTGGACAGGCCTGATATGACGGCATCGAGTTCTTCTCTGCTTTTACCTTTCTTTCTGTCATATCGCATCAAATACACTGACGACGATTTGAAGACGATTACAGGCGCATTTGTTAATAAAAAAAGATAAAAGCAATAATTGTGCTCATTCTGGGGGACCCGAATGGACATTACTAACATGACGGCATCGAGTTCTTCTCTGCTTTTACCTTTATTTCTGTCATATTGCTTCAAATACAATGACGACGATTTGAGGATGATTTCAGGCGCATTTGTTAATAAAAAAAGGTAAAAGCAATGGTTGTGTCGATTCTGGGGGACCCAATTGGACAGGCCTGATATGACGGCACCGAGTTCTTCTCTGCTTTTACCTTTCTTTCTGTCATATCGCATCAAATACACTGACGACGATTTGAAAACGATTACAGGCGCATTTGTTAATAAAAAAAGATAAAAGCAATAATTGTGCTCATTCTGGGGGACCCGAATGGACATTACTAACATGACGGCATCGAGTTCTTCTCAGCTTTTACCTTTATTTCTGTCATATTGCTTCAAATACAATGACGACGATTTGAGGATGATTCCAGGCGCATTTGTTAATAAAAAAAGGTAAAAGCAATGACTCTGATGAATCTGGGGAACCCGAATGACTATTACTAATATGACGGCATCGAATTCTTCTCTGCTTTTACCTTTGTTTTTGTCATATTGCTTCAAATACATTGACGACAATTTGAGTATGATTTCAGGCGCCTTTGTTAATAAAAAAAAGGTAAAAGCAATAATTGTGATGAATCTAGGGGACCCGACTGGGCATTGCTAATATAACGGCATCAAGTTCTTCTCTGCCTTTAACTTTTATTTCTGTCATATTGGACCAAATAAAATGACGACGATTTAAGGATGATTACAGGCGCATTTCTTAACAAACAAAGATAAAAGCAATGATTGTGCAAATTCTGGAAGACCCGAATGGACATTGCTAATATGACGGCATCGAGTTCTTCTCTGCTTTTACCTTTATTTCTGTCGTATCGCATCAAAGTATTTGAAGCAATATGACAGAAATAAAGGTAAAAGCAGAGAAGAACTCAATGAGGTCATAATAGTAATATCCATTCGGGTCCCCCAGATTCATCACAATCATTGCTTTTACCTTTTTTTATTAACAAATGCGCCTGTAATCATCCTTAAATCGTCGTCATTTTATTTGATCCAATATGACAGAAATAAAGGTAAAAGCAGAGAAGAACTCGATGCCGTCATATTAGCAATGCCCAGTCGGGTCCCCTAGATTCATCACAATTATTGCTTTTACCTTTTTTTATTAATAAATGCGCCTGAAATCATCATCAAATCGTCGTCATTGTATTTGAAGCAATATGACAGAAACAAAGGAAAAAGCAGAGAAGAACTCGATGCCGTCATATTAGTAATATTCATTCGGGTTCCCCAGATTCATCAGAGTCATTGCTTTTACCTTTTTTTTATTAACAAATGCGCCTGAAATCATCCCCAAATCGTCGTCATTGTATTTGAAGCAATATGACAGAAATAAAGGTAAAAGCAGAGAAGAACTCGATGCCGTCATATTAGTAATATCCATTCGGTTCCCCCAGATTCATCACAATCATTGCTTTTACCTTTTTTTATTAACAAATGCGCCTGAAATCATCCTCAAATCGTCGTCATTGTATTTGAAGCAATATGACAGAAATAAAGGTAAAAGCAGAGAAGAACTCGATGCCGTCATATTAGTAATATCCATTCGGTTCCCCCAGATTCATCACAATCATTGCTTTTACCTTTTTTTATTAACAAATGCGCCTGAAATCATCCTCAAATTGTCGTCATTGTATTTGAAGCAATATGACAGAAATAAAGGTAAAAGCAGAGAAGAACTCGACGCCGTCATATTAGTAATGTCCATTCGGGTCCCCCAGAATCGGCACAATCATTGCTTTTATCTTTGTTTATTAAGAAATGCGCCCGTAATGATCCTTAAATCCTCGATATTGTATTTGATGCGATATGACAGAAATACAGGTAAAAGCAGAGAAGAACTCGATGCCGTCATATTAGCAATGTTCATTCGGGTCCCCCAGATTCATCACAATCATTGCTTTTATCTTTGTTTATTTAGAAATGTGCCCGTAATCACCCTTAAATCGTCGTTATTGTATTTGATACGATATGACAGAAATAAAGGTAAAAGCAGAGAAGAACTCGATGCCGTCATATTAGCAATGCCCATTCGGGTCCCCCAGAATGAGCACAATTATTGCTTTTACCTTTTTTTTATTAACAAATGCGCCTGAAATCATCCTCAAATCGTCGTCATAGTATTTGAAGCAATATGACAGAAATAAAGGTAAATGCAGAGAAGAACTCAATGAGGTCATAATAGTAATATCCATTCGGGTCCCCCAGATTCATCACAATCATTGCTTTTGCCTTTTTTATTAACAAATGCGCCTGAAATCATCCTCAAATTGTCGTCATTGTATTTGAAGCAATATGACAGAAATAAAGGTAAAAGCAGAGAACTCGATGCCGTCATATTAGCAATGTCCATTCGGGTCCCCCAGATTCATCACAATCATTGCTTTTATCTTTGTTTATTAAGAAATGTGCCCGTAATCACCCTTAAATCGTCGTTATTGTATTTGATACGATATGACAGAAATAAAGGTAAAAGCAGAGAAGAACTCGATGCCGTCATATTAGCAATGCCTATTCGGGTCCCCCAGAATGAGCACAATTATTGCTTTTACCTTTTTTTTTATTAACAAATGCGCCTGCAATCATCCTCAAATCGTCGTCATAGTATTTGAAGCAATATGACAGAAATAAAGGTAAAAGCAGAGAAGAACTCAATGAGGTCATAATAGTAATATCCATTCGGGTCCCCCAGATTCATCACAATCATTGCTTTTACCTTTTTTTATTAACAAATGCGCCTGGAATCATCCTCAAATCGTCGTCATTGTATTTGAAGCAATATGACAGAAATAAAGGTAAAAGCTGAGAAGAACTCGATGCCGTCATGTTAGTAATGTCCATTCGGGTCCCCCAGAATGAGCACAATTATTGCTTTTATCTTTTTTTATTAACAAATGCGCCTGTAATCGTTTTCAAATCGTCGTCAGTGTATTTGATGCGATATGACAGAAAGAAAGGTAAAAGCAGAGAAGAACTCGGTGCCGTCATATCAGGCCTGTCCAATTGGGTCCCCCAGAATCGACACAACCATTGCTTTTACCTTTTTTTATTAACAAATGCGCCTGAAATCATCCTCAAATCGTCGTCATTGTATTTGAAGCAATATGACACAAATAAAGGTAAAAGCAGAGAAGAACTCGATGCCGTCATGTTAGTAATGTCCATTCGGGTCCCCCAGGATGAGCACAATTATTGCTTTTATCTTTTTTTATTAACAAATGCGCCTGTAATCGTCTTCAAATCGTCGTCAGTGTATTTGATGCGATATGACAGAAAGAGAGGTAAAAGCAGAAAAGAACTCGATGCCGTCATGTTAGCAATGTCCATTCGGGTCCCCCAGAATGAGCACAATTATTACTTTTATCTTTTTTATTAACAAATGCGCCTGTAATCATCTTCAAATCGTCGTCATTGTATTTGATGCGATACGACAGAAATAAAGGTAAAAGCAGAGAAGAACTCGATGCCGTCATATTAGCAATGTCCATTTGGGTCTTCCAGAATTTGCACAATCATTGCTTTTATCTTTGTTTGTTAAGAAATGCGCCTGTAATCATCCTTAAATCGTCGTCATTTTATTTGATCCAATATGACAGAAATAAAGGTAAAAGCAGAGAAGAACTTGATGCCGTTATATTAGCAATGCCCAGTCGGGTCCCCTAGATTCATCACAATTATTGCTTTTACCTTTTTTTTATTAACAAAGGCGCCTGAAATCATACTCAAATTGTCGTCAATGTATTTGAAGCAATATGACAGAAACAAAGGTAAAAGCAGAGAAGAATTCGATGCCGTCATATTAGTAATAGTCATTCGGGTTCCCCAGATTCATCAGAGTCATTGCTTTTACCTTTTTTTATTAACAAATGCGCCTGGAATCATCCTCAAATCGTCGTCATTGTATTTGAAGCAATATGACAGAAATAAAGGTAAAAGCTGAGAAGAACTCGAAGAACCCATCCCCCAGAACCATAATCATCATTATGGAATAACTGGTTTACGCCTTTAGAACCATCGCAGACATGTATTAATTATTTATTGCGTAGATAGAAATCGAATCGGCGCTCCAGGTAGAGGCACGGTCAACTTGTCTGAAAAAAATACCAAACTTGTTTTTGTTCCGATGTTCGGTATTTTTCAATTAATCATTAAAAACACCTTTTTCCAGTACGTAGTTGTGTTTTCATTTACGTCTTGTGAACGCAAAAAAGGCAAAGACACGTACTGTAGATTTTTATTCGAATCGAAATGTTAAATAACTCTAGAGATAATCGCTCGCCGTCTCGAATCATGATTTTGCACATCCAAAATGGCAAACAATCATGGCCGGCGATATCACGCAATATCAAATCACGCGCCAAACAGTGCATTTCGGCAAACCTTCAACGCGCGTGCTCCCCATTTGCCCAAGATGTCAGAAATTAATAGCAGACGATTGATGAAACGTCAAATCACGCGTCAAATTTGGCCTTTCGACGACAGTTCGACGTGTGTGCGCTAAATCTGCATATCCAAGATGGTATCAGCTGACAATATCTGCTGACTAATCCGAAACGTCAAATAACGCGTTTTGACGTTTGACGATGCGTTCGGACCGAACCGCGTAGCGTGCTCTCCGAACCCGAGTTCAGAGCGCGCTCGAAACGTGGCAAATGTCCATATTACGCACACGCGCGTGTGCACTCGTGCATCCTCATGCACGCACACGCTCACACAATGCTCGCAGTAATGAATGTGGGAAAAATCATACGCGTAATGGGAAAAAGTCTGTAAATTTTCCCTAATCTGTGTTAAAGTTTTTTTTTCAAAATGATGTGTCCAAGAGCTGGAAACAAATTCCAAATTATTCAAAATATTATTTGCAGTACATGGAATTTTCGAACTTTTTCGAAATTGACCATATTCTCTGCAATGGACTCGGATGGCTACAAATTCAGATCCCTTAACTCATTCGCGGGTCAAGGGATTCTCAACCACCTTCGTGTGACAGCCGAACATTCGGAAGTTGCAGCTGTAACGTACCAAGCTAGGACATCCCATAGCACGATCGCGTCTGACTTAAATCGCTTGTTTCACGCAAATTGCCACTTTACGGCGTACTTTTAACAATTTTTTCCACCATGATGGCGGGCGCAAATCAAGTTTTCCGGAGTGCATTGTATGCGGAATTTAAAAAACTTCAATCTCATGTGCTCGGAATGTATTTCGCGTTTTTTTTCGCAATGCCTTATTTCTTCTGGCGTACATTTTTCAAGACAAAAATCTGCCGTATTTTTTTTCGAAAAAGGCTCGAAAAACCATTCAAAATCATATTTTTTTCAGACCCAAAATCTTCGCGCAAGGCCCTCAAAAAAAGCATGGCCACATTAAAATTGTCACTAGTGTCAGTAAAAAATACATTCATATCATACAATTTTATGTTGTAAGTACCCAGAAAAACACAAAAGTTTCATATTTATTCACGGCCTTGTTATAAATAATCAAACGCAATTTTTAAACGTCAAGCCTCTCTAGTTTCGTCAAATATTTCTATCCCATAACTTTTTGCGGAGATACACCTGATCATGATTGAAAATAACCTAGACCTAACCGATCTATATATGTTTTCTTGCCTCACCTTAAATTACGGAAATTGAACTAATCGCCCCAATGACCACTAACTGCTCTTGTATCTATTATATCTTCTCTAGACCACGTTATTACCGAATAATTATAATGCTAGTCTGATTATACAAATTTGCTACAGAAGACTTATTCACCAGGGCAAAAGCATCAGCATCGACAGGACAAGTACATATGATAGTGAATAGAATTACAACAGATGTATCTGTTTCATCCTAATGAATTATAAATATTTTTGAAAGCCCTTTTAGAACTTGATCATTTTCCTGTCCAGTTTTTAATCAATTTTCTAAAAGGGAAACGGATCGGCTCCTGATGCACGCTGGAAGACACGCTGGGTGCATTTTTTTATCAATGATAATCTACGAGAATAAAAATACTCACCATAAATACCGTGGTATTACAATAAGTATTCATTTAAACATAACGAATAACCAAATAATTGAATAAGGCAAAAAAGGTAAACAGGTGGTTTGTGGTTTTTAAAATCGAGGTCACCTTGGGAGGAAATATTAATGTTCTGATCGGGAAGACATTACCTGAATGTTTGTCGCCAACAATCCGCCAGGTGGCTTCAAGCGAAGCCTTTCTCATAACCCAGGTACCATCGTACGAGGATGAAAGTTCGTCATGTGCGTTGTACCACGTACAGAAGTGCTATGCTTACAGCGTGCACTTACGCTTATGATTTTCTGATACTTGTGAAATAATAAGTACCAGCACCACCTAATAATATTCATTTTACTGGGATACATCGGCCAAGAGCCCTTCCAGTACCTGATAATTTCTCTGTAGAGTCGCCGGTTTATTTCCCATACCTAGCCCTGTCAATACACTACCATCATCCTTGTAATTTCTCTGCGATCGTCTGATCCCTTTCCTCGTCCGTTCCTGATTATTTCCTAATCAGTTTTCGAAAAAGGAAACGGCGGATCGGGTCGGGCCTGTTACAAGGACTCACGATAGCTCAATATTATTTAGGGACGGCAGATGAGGGGCAGTACTTCCTCCCGACTCCAATTTCTACACGAGTAAGTGCCCTTTCTTTCAATCAGTTTTCTCATATCTAACCTAAATCGCTAGTTTCTCAAAGTGTTTAACGTTATCACACAGTTGCTGTGTCGGTTGCATTTTCAGTTGCGCTTTTATTTTCTAGTCTAATTTCAACTTCCTTATATCTCCCAATCAATGTCCCAGTTTATTCATAATCTCTTGGTTTGATTTTCCTTAAACTTTTGTGCACCCGCAGATATGCTTTAAATTTTAAGTTGATTCCTTGCACATTCTACATTTTCCCTCTACATACCCGTTTTTTCCCGTCTCTCCCGAGACTATTTCATATTTTCTTCGCCTACGTTTCTCCAATTTCTCCACTACTCGTTCAGTATCTTTCCATGCGTACAACTGTCTTCCGATGTTTGTATTCCCTGAAGTATGCCAACGTGGCAATCTTGTTCCAATCGTATTGAATTTCTGGGTTAATTCTTATTTGTGTGCCTCTTTCTAGTTTTCTTATCAGCTCTCTTTTATTTCCATTCAGTGTGAATTCCCAGATGCCCCCCCCCCCCACTCCACCAACGTATCCCATTACTTCTTTTATTTAATTCCCCTATTTCGATGAATTGCCATTTGTAATGGCTTTTACTTATTTCCATAGTATATAACTTTCACTATTCATAACGTCGAAAACCGAGCATCACTCGGCATAGACTTTTCATACATTTGAGCGGTGAGTGGTTATCCCATTCAAAGTAGTGGCATTAAATAAATTCATTAAATCATTGACGCTCCTCAAAGCCTTTTTTCGACGTGTGAATGTGCCCTCGCGATTGGTTTCATTGCAACTAAATTATTTTTTCGATAGTGTTGAAGTGTGCCTCGTTCGGTGCAATTACTTTTTTCGTACTTCCAATTTTTAGGCACATTTAGGCTACGGAAATCACTGAACCGGGAATTTTGGGAATACTTTTTAAGGATCCAAACCTCAATCGTAAAAAACACCATTTTATATAGTAATAAGAATAATGAAATTTAAAAAAAATGAAGTAGAATTTTCGTTGCATTCCGATTATGCAAATTGAAACACCATTTATTTTATCGATATTATTCTGCCTACTTAAATCCCGAAATGCTAGTTCCCACGATCGAAACATGGGGAAATCAATTTCTGGCACCTCAAAACGGTAGCCTCACACCTCTTCAACAAAATTTTTAAATCTGTATGTAAAGTAAAATGTTCATATGTATATAAATATTCCTGCGGTTGAATAAGAACGGATACAGCAGTTTTATGAAAATAATATAACGCACGATTATCTCTACTCCCATGGTCTTTGGTGTGTGTAATATTCATTTCCAATAAATCGCTCTATATTCTGATACATCTTTTTTTAGCCATTTTGTGATAAATATGAAAATGGCTACGACAGGAATTCTCGTGAATCCAATTTTCCTGAGGATGGTGATGAAAATAGGTAGATGGAAAGAAAAAAGATTGCCAAAATCCACCTTGCGCAAGAGTTTTTCTCGTAATATTTTCATCTCCACTTTTTCTGCACAAGTGCGCACCACACTCAGTCTCCGTCCGATTCATTATTTAATCTTCGTTTCGTTCCAGGGTATAAAATTTACTTTCGCCCGGTGTTCGTCGAGAACGAAATCCTCCTCCTCACCGCTCCTCTATCCCGTTTGCTCCCTTATATGCTGATTTGCCTCCACTCACTTTTTTCATAATCGAGAAAAGCAGGGAAATAGAGAAAAAAACCTCGTTGAATAAAAAAAAACTTACGTTCGCCGAATGGGTCCAACGTCTATTCTTCTTTCAGCTCCGGACGATCCTGTTTTGGTTTTTTTCCCACGAACTTTTGTTTATATAACTGAGAGTGAGAAATATCCCTCAACTGGTTTTTCTTTACTGGAGATTGAACCGCATCAATAAAACAGCCGTATGTGGGTTAATCTTGGACTGCCACGTCATTGTCCTCGCTTTCTAGTGAACTCTTAGCGTCGAGCGCTTTAGTTTACCTAGCTGCATTTGTAATTTGTGGTGTAGTTGGAGTACTAACAAGGAAAGGTCGCGAGGTGTCCCCCTCTAATTTCGATGAAATTTGGCATGTTTGTAGAATAGGCAGCAAGTATTTTTGTATATCGGCGGAACCTGATTTTTAGGCGGTGAAACGCACCCTCAAAAAAGGGGGGTTTTTCGTTTTTCAGCGATAATTTTTTAACGGAATGAGATACGAAAAACTTTCATATTGCAACAAGTTTTTTCCGAGTACAATATTGTAATGGGTCTCCCCTTTTTTACATTAAATTTGTAGGCTTCGGGACTCGATTAGTGAGTGAATTAGTTGAGACCTTTTTAAATATGCGTAGTACGAAAGCGGTTACGAAGAAAAAAAAAACACCAAAATTCGTAAATCCGGTAGAATTTTGCTTTTTACAATATGCACTGACATGTGATATATGCGACGAAGCAGCTATTATCACTTGTGCGTGGTGGAAGAAATATCTATGCTTCAAATACTTTTATCATGACTATCATCCTTGTAATGAGTAAAATCCATAAAAAATATACAGTTGAAACGTTTATTAAATAAGTAAGCGCGAGAACATTTTTCCGATTATACTATAATCTTCAAAGGCAGTACGTGTCGGGGGAGAATTTCTTCATAAATATAAAATTATAATTTAGTTGCTTCCCATTTATTGCGATAAACAATACGCAATTTGTTGTTATATTCATCGTTATTATCATGAACGATTAGTAGTCGAAGGGTACAACACTTTTTCCCTTTCAACTTTATTTTTATCACAGCCCGTTCACAAGTTATAGAAAGAAAACAAAGTGTTTAAGGGTGCGTTTGATGCCTTAAAAGTGCCGTTCTGCCAAATCGAGAAAATTCGTATCGAATATTTTGATTCATTGTATTTCAGTGGAACCCACTTTAACTCTACAAATTCTTGTCCATGTCGGAAGGTAAGAACCTTAAGCGTTTTCCTTGTGAGAGGGCGGCGGGCGAGGGTGAAGCGAGCGTAATTTACACAAACATGCAATCACGTAATAGAACGAGCTAATATTGTCGTGAATTTAACTCGGAATCGCAAAAGGCTAGCTGATTATACGATACTCTTGGTTGAACATCGAAGGGCAGTTCCAACCCCGTAATTGTGAGATATCGGAAAAACCAAAAACACGTATCCGCTACCTTTCCGTCCTCCATATGTATGTAAATTTACACACCAACCCAGGTAGAAATTGTGTTAGGAATCCTATGAGATTCCCCTACTCCTCCCTATCAGGAAACGTCACGCTCGTACATTGGATTCCAATAGGGATTCTCCATCGGGATCCAAAAGGGATTCCCATCGAGATCCAGTAGGGATTTCTATCGGGATTCCATAGGGATTCCCAATTGGGATCCAATAGGGATTTCCCATCAGGATCCGATGTAAGAATCGTAAAGCTTTCCCAGAATATCAAACGGAATCCGATATGATGCTTGATCGATCATATCGCATTCTGTACGTCCAAATTACTACAAAAATAAAAGCACCGATACACTAAACAGATCAATTTATTGTTACAAAGGAGTACATGTCAAATATCACAATATACTTACATTGTTTTGTTATTTTTTTGACTTTATGTCTTACCCATATTGTATATTTATAGTGCTTTATACGCTAGTATTTTTGGTACGGATATTCTTCGAATGCGTTTTATACTTTATGAACTTTAAAAAAATACTTTGAATACTTTGTATTCTTTATGAACGTTGACTCCTTTTCATACTTAATGAAATATGAATACTTTGTACATTTTAAATGCGAATACTTTTTATGCTGTAACGTATTTTTTATACACGTTTTATACTATTATTAAGCAAAAATACTTGTGCATTTTTGGTACGGATATTCCTTGAATACTTTCCATACTATATGAAATTTGAACACTTTGATGAGGTTGAAGTTTGCATCGTTGGAATGCAACAAAAATTAATGCTTCTGAATTATTTTAATTTCTTTTGGCAGAGTTTGGTTACAAAAATCCTTTAACCATTTTTAAAAAATATTTATTTAGCGATTTACGATATAAATGTATAAAAAAGATCTTTATGACAATACAAATATGGAAAATAAAATATAAAAAGGAACTTTCGTTGCGTTTCAACGATGCAAACTTCAAGGCCATATACTTTTCATACTTAATAAAATATGAATACTTTTTATATTTTATATACTTGAAAACAAATACTTTTATAGTGTAACGTTTTTTTACACACGTTTTATATTATTATTAAAGAAAAATACTCGTGCGCATGGAAATTTCTTTCGACGTAACGGCAATCGGGTTATGGTTGCGCTTGAGGTTGAGCAGGTCGGTGGCCATCCCAATCTTTGGAATTCGCGATTGCTTTCCCACAGCAGAGCAGCACGTCATCGGTAGTAACGTAGGTTCCATTGCTGCGAGTGTGGAATTTCGTGAGAGCGGCTTAAATGAGATTCAAAACATTGAAGTAAATTCAAGTAAAATTTATTGAGAAAAAAACAACAGTTGTAGTACACCAAATGGCAGAGTGAACGCTCATTGGAAATGTCCCTCTTCCTGGTGGGATTGAAATCTCTGATTTTATTCGTCAAAAAACAATTCACTTGATGATTTTCTTGCGCTCGATTAAATATATGTCATTTCACAAACACTAAAGCAGATTCAAGTGAAATTTATGAACAAAAAATAATCGTTGAAGTACAATGAATGGCAGAGTGAACGCCTATCGGAAATTTCCCTCTTCCTGGTGGAATTGAAATCTCTGATTTGATTTGTCAAACGGAAAAATAAAGTTCGCCCCTAATCTGGATTAATGTCGCTATTGTTGAGCGTTGCTCGCATTAAATGACGTTGGATCAGGTTTACGTCGCGATAAAGATATCGTCGACGTAAATAAGTGCTTTTATTTTTCGTTTCGTTTTGGTATTCACGAGGGTCGTACTTGGTTGCGATTAGTCCTCCTTTGTTTACGATTTCATCTCGTATCGTGTGCCATTGTTTTCCGCTTGTTTTAATCCACATATTGCTCTTTTCAGCTTGCATACTTTGTTCCCTTCAAGTAATATTTTGAGCACTTCGGCTGCTCTTTCGTGGAGTTTGCCGTTTTCCCTTATCTCAATGATGTCGCGCAGTCCTTGTTCAAAAGCTTCTGGAATTTCTATCAAAATTTCTTCATCGATTGTACCGTTTAGATGCGATGTTGTTTGTCTGGTATAAGTGCAAGAGAAGCCTGACCGGGTCGAATCTCGCGACAGGTGCGAAGGTTTCGAAGTAGTCGCTTCCTGGTCGTTGCGCGAAACCTCGTGCCACTAAGCGTGCCTTTCGTCTTTCCAAGCTTCCGTCAGCTTTCAGTTTATTCCGCAGAACCGTCTTGCTTCCGATGATGTTCTTATCACGTGGTCTGTACACTAAGCTCTAGATGTTGTAGCGCACGTGTGATTCGACTTCCGATTTTATAGCGTCCGTCCACGAGGTTGCTTCGGGTCCTCTTAGAGCTTCGTCCACACTGAGCTTCCGAGATATTAAATCATATTCTGCGTGATTTGCTGTTTCTTCCCTGCCTTTAGTCTGTTTATCAAGCTCGTGGAAGACTTCATCGTCGGCTTCTCCACTGCTGTTGACTCCATCCTCATCGAGTTCTTCGCGGTCGATTGTTTTCCCGGTTGAGTGGCACTTCGTAATATTTTATTTCCGCAGTTTCATGGCGTGCTTGGCGGGCGTTGCTTACCCCTTTCGTTTTAAATTGAGACGCTCGAGTCTGATTCTGATCTGTCTTGGGCGAGTTGATACAGCTCCCTTGGTTTCCCTCGGCTTCCTAGCCGTATAATCCGCGGTTTACCACGTCCCCGCTTCGTGGGTTTGGTACAATTCTGAGTGTTCGGTCCTACATCCGTCTCGATTAGTAAATCTTCTGGCTTCACGTCCGTGATGATTGTTTTCTCGTTGTTATTGTAGTGTTGTGTGAAGTCGTTTTCATTACCGAATTTTACGTCTCGAGATACTACTGCTTTGTTTTCTGCTGGGATCCAGACTCGATAGCCCTTTGTTTGCTCCGGGTATCCGATCAATACATCTTCCTTGGTCCAAGGATCGAATTTTCTTCACATCGGAGTCTGATTCAGTATGAATACTTTTAATCCGAACGGTCTCCGTGTCCCACTGTATGAGCCCACCTTTCAGTACTTTGAAAGGTGTCTCGTAAGCCAACGACTTGCTCACGCATCTGTTTCTGATGTAGTTCGCTGTACTGACTGCTTCTGCCCAGAAGGAAGGCGGCAGGCCCGATTGCTATAGTTAGCATCGAGCTATGTCGAGCAGCGTTCGATTCCCTCGTTCGGCATCCAGTTCTGTTGCGGAGTGTGTGGCACCGTGGATCTTCTCCGTATTCCGTCCTCCTCGAGATATTCGTTGAATCGTGAGCTGTAATACTCTGTGTCGTTGCCAGTTCTACAGTGGTTTTATTTTCTGTGTGGTCTGCTTGGGATTTTTTTTTGAAATTGAGTTTTTGAACTTTTTGAAGGCTGTTACCTCCTAGCGAATGTACCTTCTCTCGGCTATTCCCAATATCCTCATTTGCCGTTATAAGCTTATTATTATTCATGTATAAATCTAAGAATGAGGCGCGTAACAGCGTAAAAAGGAACGTGCGTACGTTTCGCATGCATATTCGAACCACAGCGATATATGCACGTTAGCAGCACAGTCAGTCATCGACTTCTCCTATGCTATTGGCTGTCAGCAAGAACAAGATCTCAGGCGCATATTCCAAGAAGAGCTGTCGAACGAAAAACCAACCATCAGCTCGATCAACAGACTCCAAAAATCCTACGCCGGCCGAACTGCATGGGAACCAAGAAAGCCTCGTACCTAGATTATTGAATCATAACATAGACTAGACGGCTCCGACAAATTTATACCTCTGACTAAAAATAAGACATTCGGTCTCGCAGCGCAGTCCGATATATAAACTTCTTAATATGAGGAGTCACCATAGCTATAAATTCACATAACACAAACCATGCGCATGCTTAGGTCTTAGATATCGAACTGTATTTCCCATGCGCTTTTTCGCCGAAACACGAGACAAAGGTCTCCGTTCTTCATACGCATATTAGTCAGAACCGATGCCCTGAAAAAAGGGCACGCGCGTGCCTAGCCAATCTGTAACCTACACGCACATCATACCGCAACAAATCACAATAATCAACCGATATATTCATGACCAATGGACCAATCCCCGAAGAACTAAATGACCAAGACCACACTCTCCATAAGGTTCATTCTCCCACTATCGAACTCCTTCTAATTTTCATATCAGACAGACTTCCTTCCTGAAGCAGTCTTCCAACAGTTTCCAGCACGTTCAGATCAAATCTCCCGTCAACTACCATTGACTCAAGTTCTTCTACCAAGTCTCAATCCCAGTCTTCCGACAATCTTCATCAAATTCAGAGCTCAGTCTTCTGTCAACCAGCATCGAATCACTCCTTATATCAAGTCATAATTCAGAAGCCTACGAATATCTCTAATTAACTTTCCTACGAACAGGCTTCATTTTTCGAGTCACAATGGTTTAATTTAACACTTGTATAATTTCTATCATCAGTCCGTGAATATTAATCTCAATTCATCGACCTTGCGCGCCGTTCATATTCCTATCTACTATCTAGCATAAAATCCTGCGAGCGTCTTACCAGCAATTGTACCAGCGAGCGCACCAGGCCAAGAGCGAATGCCCTTGTAACGCGAGCGACAACAAACACCCACGCGAGCGAGCGAGCGAGCGACCGAGCGTCAAACACAACCAATGTAAGCTAACTTCACCTTTTCTTTTTGTATCATTCACCGTAGGCCTGATCGCTTTAACCCGTCTAGTAATCTTATAATCAATAACACAGTGTCAATCGTACACCAAGTCTGTCTAATTATTCCTCAATACCGAAATATCGCGTGAATGCCTTTATTCTATTCTTTCCCACGCACTACTGCTTTTTGCCCTCATCCCGTGCTATTGCGCTAGGCGTAGGCAACAAAGAGGGAAACGAAAATATTATGCTCTCATCCCGTCCGGATGTGACAAGGCTTGTCATATTTCGTGTTTCTTTTTCAGAAAGTACGTGTGGCACTATCCGCTGTGATCGTCTATGAAGGTAGCAAAGTACGTCGCCCCTCCTTTGGATTGCGTTCGCATGGGACCGCAAATGTCAGAGTGTACAAAGCTAAGGAGTTCTTTGCATCTCTCCTTTCAAACTTGAAACGGGGTCGATGCTAAATTACCCTGTATGCAGATATCGCACGGGGGAAGTTCACCATCCGGAGGTGGTGTTCCACCTTTCCATTCACTTTTTCCCTGTTCGCCATTTGTTTGAGCGCTGTCGCGTTCAAGTCTCTGAATCTCTGGTGCCATAGTTGATGTGGATTCACTGCTTCTGTCGTCGTTCTCACCCCTTCTTCTGCTTGATGAACGTAATACAGATTTCCTGTGCGCACGGACGTTATTTTTGTGTTTCTATTTCTGTCGTTTACCACCGCTCCGTATCTGTCGAACGTCACCTCATTGCATCTGTGGTACGAAATATTACGTTACCTCTGCCTTTGATTATCGTTGATACGTTGTTTGCGGGATTCAGTTTGGTGTGTTCGTCCGGTGAATATTTCATAAGTTTTGGTTTATCGCGACATACATGCGAGGGGTAACCGCTGTCCGGGCACTATTTGCCTGCTGCTGGTAAGACTTCCAGCTTGCGAGCCTCTTCCATGTTGCCTTCACTTACGTGGTACATGTCGACTTCATCCTCATCGTCTTCCTCGTTGGAGTTTTCTTCTGCCTGCAATGAGCATTCCTTACTTCTATGTCCCATCCGGTTACATTTAAAGCAGCGAAGCTTCGCGTTAGAGTTACCTTGACATTTATTCTTGACGGCTGAGCGATTGTTTTTCGACGTTCAACACTGGTCCTGATGTCTTCGATGTTTCGCAAACATTGCGCCGGACGCAATTTCCTTCGAATTTTGTTTTCTCGCGTCATTCTCTTTAAGTATTTTTATTTTCAATTACTCCGACGATGGCAATTCGTCTCTTGATTCAATGGCACATCCGAAGTTTTTCGAAACTGTCCGGCAGACTATTGTCGCATCCGGAAGGGACGCGAACATAATATTTTTGTTTCCCTCTTTGTTGCCTACGCCTAGCGCAATAGCAGGGGATGAAGGTTAAAAGGGATAGTGCGTGAGAAAGAATAGAATTAAAGAATTGACACGAGGTTTCCGCAACTGAGGAATAATTCGACAAGCTCATATAAATTTAACTGACATTTATTACAGATGGGTAGTCAGATTTGAATGTGGATTAATAATAACAAAAGAGTAAAGGAATAATACAGAAGAATAACAGAATGATGTGGTTCGCTTACATTTGTTGGGAGCGTAGCTGTGTGTGTGTTCGCCGGTAAAGATATCGGCAGACGCTCTTATGAATATGGGCCTTTGCTCGTGGCCAGATGCGTTGCTGTTGGAGTAGGTCAGTGACAGGCGCACAAGATTTTCGGTCGGTACGTATATATAAACGGACGGCAAGAGTCACTTGAAGCTCTGTACGATCTTAGAGCGCGAGAAACGGATTTGACTTTTCTACGCGGGCTGTGGGTCGAACTTACACGTTTAATCAATTTGAGAGAAAGACTTGCAATAAGATTGCTCGTACGGGGATCGGAATTAAGACATGATAAAAGAACTTGATTTGAAGTTGGTTGACGGGAGACTGGGATTGAGACACGATAGAAGAACTATTCGATGGTACAGGGTGCGGCAACATAACTTCATTTTTTTTAAATGCGCGCCATTCAGTCGATTGATGTCGTAACAGAGCGCTAGTGGTCTCGTTCGAAAGGGGGGGACTCTAAAGTTTTATCCCGACACAGTTCAATCGCCATCATACGTTGGAACAGTGAGGAACGTGCTGTTGCCGTTGAGGCCTACTTTCCGAGTGGATGTTCTGTGATCGCAACCCAGCGTGCCTTTCGGAATCGCTTTAATTTATCCCCGTTGGCCCCTGTCCCGGACCGGAAATCAATTGTTACGTGGGTCACTACGTTCTGACAAACTGTAAGTGCGACAAGAAGAAGAACTGGAGCCCCGCGACCCATTAGATCACCTGATAACATTGAGGCAGTGAGAGCTTCAATGTTGCGATCACCACGGCGTTCTGCGCGCAAACATACGTCTGTCCTTGGACTTTCCGATCATTCTGTGAGGAGAATTCTTCATGATGATCTTCATTTCCATCCTTTCAAAATGGCGATTGTGCAGGAACAATGGCTGTTTTGAGGGAACACTTCCCAGAGCGCCTCATCTTAGTTAGGGGCGATTTGGAGTGGCCGGCCCGCTCTCCCGATTTGGCCCCGTGTGATTTTTTTCTATGGGGTTTTTTGAAATCCCGTGTTTATGTGAACCGTCCAAGGACCCTACAAGAGCTGAAGACCAACATCCGGGAAGAAATTGCCAACATAACACCTGCTATGCTGGCAAGAGTCATGACAAACGGCAGAAATCGGTATACTCAGTGTATGGAGAATGGGGGACGTCACCTATCTGATTCGATCTTCAAAACTGTGTAAAACAAAACTTTAGGCATGCGCCTACATTATAAAAAAACAAATAAAAATGTTCTGATTCATATAATACGTTTTATTCAGTTTTGAAAAAAGGAAGTTATGCTGCCGCACCCTGTAGTTAACGAGAGACTGACTTCACGAAGGAAATCTTTCTTGATGTGAAAATAAGGAGGAGTTCAATGGTGGGAAAAGGAACCTTAGGGATAATGCGTTTTGGTCGTTCAGTTCTTCAGAGATTGGTCCATTGGTCATGAATATATCGGTTGATTAGCGTGATTGGTCGCGGTATGGTGTGCGGGTAGGTTACAGATTCGCTAGGCACGCGCGCGACCTTATTCCAGATCGTCGGTTCTAATTATTATGCGTATGAAAAGAGGGGGATCTTTGTCCCGTATTTCGGCGAAAAGGTGCATGGTATAGTGTTCGATATCTGAGACATAAGCATGCGCATGGTTTGTGTTATGTCAATTTATGGCTTTGGTGACTTCTCCCAGATAGACAGTCGTGATCATCACGCCGTGCAGACAATTGATGAAACAAATTTTCCAGTATATTAACTACATGTCATGATGCAAAACCGTGAACTCATTTAGTATAGTGAATGTACAAAGCATTTTGATCTCAATATGTCGTTTACAAATGCATCGCACGTTTGAAGCACGTTGAACTCATATCGCTGTGCTCAAGTGTCCACAATTAATATCTGCAAATTTAACTTCATATGGAAGTCGTCCAATGACTTGTGTTGATGAATTCACTGGGTTAGCACTGGTAGTAGACATGCCATGCAAGCAATATGACGGCGATATGCATGTTTGTCAGTGATACATTCGATGGGCGCGACATAACGGCGATATGCGTGTTTCTCAGTGATACATCTTATGACGGCGATATGCATGTTTCCAAGTGATACATTCGTTGAGCGCAATATGACGGCGATATGTATATTTTGTCAGTGATACATCCCAGGAGCACAATATGATGGCGATATGCATGTTTCTCAGCAATACATTCCATGACGGCAATATGCATGTTTTTAGTGATACATTCGGTGAGCGCAATATGACGGCGATATGTGTGTTTCTGTGATACATCCCATGACGGCGATATGCATATTTCTAACAAGGAGAAGGCAGAGCCTGGATGTCGCGAATCGGGTTCTCCTTTCGCGTGGTGAAAGTTGAAGACCTCCGAATTAACGTCGTTTTTTATTTTTGTTCCAATAGGCCTTAGTTGCTGAGATATCGCGATTTGAAAATTTGGGAGTTTCGTCTCGCGCGTAGAGTACGTTGAGCGTTGATGCTTGAGACAAGAGCGGCCGTAGCTAATACGGTAAGACGACGGACTGGCACTCTGAAAGTTCACGGTTCGCGACCCCATGCTTTTTTTTAATTCAATTTTTATTTTTATTTTATAATCTCTCATAAGACTTTACATGTGCAGGTAAATAAGAAAAATCGAAAATATGTATTACTAGTTTTATTTATCTATTATATTAAAATAGTAAATGCAATAAAGAAGTCACAATTACATAGCAAATAATATTGTATAACAAATAATTAATCTAATTCACAGGAAAGCATATTTGAAGATATATATCTTCAAATATGCTTTCCTGATTGAATCTGCAAGGTTAAATGCGGTTGCGGTGGTATTACGTTCATTTTATGTTCGTGGTGTCGTAAGCCTTTGTGCTTCCCTTGCTTTTACAATGGTTTCCACCCTCCAATTTGTCAACATACTGATCTGATAGAAGAGGAATCAGAATAATTACCTGCCGCGAAATTTGCAAGTATGAATTAGATTAATTATTTTTTTTTATACCATAATATTTTGCTTTCTCATTGTGACGTGATTAATAGATTAATTATTTGTTATACAATATTATTTTGCTTTGTAATTGTGACTTGATTATTAGATTAATTATTTGCTATACAATATTATTTTGCTATGTAATTGTAACTTCATTATTGGATTCATTATTTTAATATAATAGATTAATAAAACTAGTAATACATATTTTCGAATTGACTTCTTTACCTGCACATGCAAAGTCTTATGAGAGATTATAAAATAAAAATAAAAATTGAATAAAAAAAAGCATGGGGACGCGAACCGTGAACTTTTAGAGTGCCAGTCCGTCGTCTTACCGTATTAGCTGTGGCCGCTCTTGTCTCAAGCGTCAACGCTCAACGTACTCTACGCGCGAGCCGAAACTCCCAAATTTTCAAATCGCGATATCTCAGCAACTTAAGGCCTATTGGAACAAAAATAAAAAACGACGTTAAATCGGAGGTCTTCAACTTTCACCACGCGAAAGGAGAACCCGATTCGCGATATCGAGGCTCTGCCTTCTCCTTGTAAATGATACATTCGATGAGCGCAATATGACGGCGATATGTATATTCGTCAGTGATACATCCCATAAGCGCAATATGATGGCGATATGCATCCAAATCCAGAATGATACAAATAGGCAGACACAAAGAAAGTTTGCACAAGTGTTAGAATATCTAGGTAGGTAGCGCGCTCAGCTCTCGAATTAGAAGACGTGGTTCAAACCGTAGGTAGGTACAAAATTTAACTACGCAGAATACGTTTTAATCCATTTATCATATAGGCAGGAACATAAATAAAGCGTATCGGGATATAAAAATCCTACCAGATTTTTTTAATGAATATTTATGGATTTTTTAAATTTTTCACGCTATGACACTCATATGAGCTCCATATGAGCACAGCATAGTTACGTCAAGCCATGCCGCTAATATGAGCTCCGTATGAGTACAGCGTAGTTACGTCACGCCATGCCGCTATATGAGCTCCGTATGAGCACAGCATAGTTCCGTCACGCCATGCCGCTAATATGAGCTCCGTATGAGTACTACAGTTTCTTCACGCCGTGACATCCATATGAGCCCCATATGCACTCACTTATTGTTAGATATTCGTGAGCCAAATTTGCTAGTCTGATAAATTCACTGCATGCATATTCGCGTGAGAACAACTTTGCTTAATTTGGATGTATTATTGTGCATCATCATGTGATGCAAATATGACTTCAACGGGAGCACTCATAAGGGATACACAGCTGTGAGACTTTCTATACCGCAGTGATAATGTACATTTGATGCCAATATGAGGTACATCCGTCTATCTGGGCTCATATCGAGAAGTTTATATATCAGACTACGCTGCGAGTTCGGATGTCTTATTTTTTTGTCAGGGTTATACATTCGTCGGAGCCCGCTAGTCTATGTTATGTTTAAATAATTTAGGGTCGAGGGTTCTAAAGGTTTCTTGCGCTAAGGCTTTGCATATCTTGTTGAAAGCCAAGGTGAAAGCAAAATGCGATGACTGACGGTGCTGCTATCGTGTATATATCGCTGTGGTTCAATTATGCGTGCGGAACGTACGCACGTTCCTTTTTATTCGGTTATTCCTCTTATTCTTAGATGTATACATTTAATAAGCTTATGATGGTAAATGGGAATATTGGGAATAACCGAGAGAAAACACCACCTGCACATTCGCTAGGATGTAACACTATATCATACTCAGCAAGTCCTTATTTATTTCGACGTCCATCGCTTGAAGTTTATTTACTGCATCGAAGAATTTGCTGATATGCTCCCTGACGTCGTCTCCTTCCTGCACTCGTTGCAGTGGGAGTTGTTTCAGAAGCGTGGCCTTGTGAGCGGGACCCTACGAGGCGTGTATAGATTTTTATTTTGTTCAGATTTCGTTTGACGTGTTGCAATGCCTTATGTTAGGTCATTTCGCTGGACTTATTGATAATATTAAATCCGCACGGCCTTCTCTGATTACTGTAGGCTCTGGCGACTCTCCGCACACGAAATTCCACGTGTCGTTGTTCACAAGTAGTACTTCTACCTGCATACTCCAAGTGTCGTAGTTGTCTATGTTTTATAGCTCGATCCTTGTCGAGTTTTTTGTTGCTAATGCCATCGTCCACCAACCTTCTCGACCATGTTTATTTGCTTATAGTTTAGGCCTTGAGGTTTGACGGGCTCGTTTACTAGTTATCTGTAAATATACGTCCGTATATATTTGGTCTGCTTGCGTTTCTTGCGATGCCTGGGCCCATAACCTGTTAATTGTTGAGTTCGAAGGGGATACTGTATGAATCGCTTTAGACGATTGGTCGATTGTATAGTTTATTAAATATACGCTATACATGTTTAGCTTATATTTTGTCGTTGGTAGATTTTATTGTGGCGTGTAATTATGTGTATGTACTACTTGTGTCGTGTGACCTTCTGTGAGTATTGTGTCGTATCCTTAAGTCTCGTCGTGTATCGCGCAGATTTGAATGATTCCCAACAGTATCTTTATTACCAATAGAGTTAGCAACGAAATGAACAAAACCGTTTTTACTGTAAATTTATAAATTAACATTTTCTGTTTGTAATATTTTTTTATAAAATGCATTATTTTATTGCAGTTGTTATTTGAATAATTAAATTGACTTGTTCAATTTGCAACTTGTCGTAGCACTACGGCTTTGAAATGAAATATATAAATGAATTGTCCCCTCAATCTGCGATTCCACCGCTGCAGCAACAATATCTTCAACTTATTTTGGGGCTGTTCGACGAAGCTGTCGCACATCTTATGATACTTCCAATGCATGCTTGTCAGCCGTTTCTATGCGCTGTGCATCGATTTTGTAGCACGTTGTATAGACATTGGATCTAATAGTCAGTCCTATTACTTGCATCATTAGAATACTTTGATAGCCGTCAGTTAATACTCATAGCCAAGTTTGTTGCGATTTAAATGATGACATTGCTATTGTTATTTGCTTTCGTTTAAAGCTCCAGATGTTTGCATTGAGCTTTTCGTTGTTATTTTGTATAAAGCAACCTACACACCTATATTGGATTCAATATAATGGATACCACAGGGAATCGAAGTGTGCGATCTGACCCTTCACAAAAATTGTCACAATTCAAGCCATTTTTCGACTTTTTACCGAATCTCTGTTACAAAGTGATGTTAACATCCTAGACTATGCAACTTTGCGATAACATTTTTTTAAAGTATGTTTGAAATCATACGATGAAACTATGTGTGGGCATAGAATTCTGGGCGCCGGCACTCGGGTGGAAAAAAATGAAAAGCGCCGGTCGCTAGGAACAAATTAAATCGACGGTAAAACAACAGATCGAAAAAATCGGCAGTCGGTGGATGTCAGGACGGCAGAGCGGACGCATCTGTGTGAACTATTCTCATACCATTTTGTAATATTTCAATAAATATTGTTCATCGTTTCTAAAAGTGCTTCATCCCGATTCCTCGCCTTCGGCTATTGAGGGAAATCCCGTTCCGTCAAAATATATCCCGACAATTTTGAAGGCTCGTCCGGGATCGGGATTCTAAGTTGGAAAAAAACGACGAGCGATACGTTTGAAATAATAAAGACGATTCGGAAGTTTGCGAGATGTGCGACGAAGTGGACATTAACCAAATGAGTTCGGAAGAGCTGTGCCAGCGACTCGAAGAGTTAGGCCTGCCTATAAGGTGAGCGAGGCCTTTGCTCCAACGACGACTTCGCCAAGCGAAAGCGGCGGTAGTTGTGCGTTGAAGGGGGCCGAATCGTTTCAAAAGACGAGGCACAGAAAGACCATGAAAAAAACGACGGTGCTGCAGACGACGATACAGACAACGAAGACGGTGTTGCAGACGGCCACCCAGATAAAGACAAAACCAATATCGACGAGTTGCCGATAGAGAAATTACGACAACGACTAAGACGAACTTCGCTGAAAACCAGCTCGGCGATGCAGAAAAGACGATCGACGAGAGGGCGCGAGTAACTCAGCGACGAAGACGAATACGGCGACGGCCGAAGACGACGAACAGCTGAGGACGACGACGATCGAAGACGACGATCGTCGAGAAGGACGCAGACGAATCTCACATTCAAAGACGTCGATGAGGCGCTCGAGACTTTCTCAGGTGACGGTAACGAAAATGTGAGACTCTGGATTAATAATTTCGAGGACGTGGAAAAAATGTGCAATTGGTCAGACGAACAAATGGTGATGTACGGTAGACGATTGCTCCGCGGTCCTGCGAAATTATACATAAACTTTAAGTGTTTGGCAAAGTCGTGGCTAAGGGCGAAAAGGGCGTTAAAAGACGAATTCTCTTGTGCGGCGAATAGCGAACAAATCCATAAGAAATTGACGACGACGAGAAAACTAAAAAACGAATCCTACGTGGAATACACGTATCGGATGCTGAAAAACGCGAGCCACGCGGACATTGAAATTAAGGCGAAAATACAATACATCATCAACGGAATTTCTGACGACGAGGTGAACAAAACGATAGTATATGGCGCGGAAACGATCAAAGACTTGCGGAAGAAACTCGCGCAGTACAAGAGACAAAAGGCTAATCGAGCGAACAAAGCGTCGAAGCCGATTGCCAACGCGAATCGAAGTGAACAACCTCCGAGCGGAGCGAGTACAAAAAAGTGCTTTAACTGTGGATCGAAAGATCATGTGAGCAAAAGCTGCCCCGACAAATCGAAGGGATCAAAGTGTTTTGGCTGTGGAGAGTTCGGGCATATCGGGGCAAAATGCCCAAAGCGCGCGCAGACAGACACATAACCACGGTGTGACGTTATCGCAGCCGGCGATAAAAAGACGTATAAGTCAGTAAGAATTCTCGGGCAAGACATTCGTGCAGTGCTCGACTCGGGTAGTGATTTGCATCTCGTCAATTCTACGACGTATGTGAAACTAGGCGCACCGGCGTTGCAGCCAGTGAAAATCCCGTTTGACGGTGTCGGCTCAAGAGACACAAAAACTCTTAGAAGGTTCATGACGCCGCACGGTGGTCCGAAATCCCCAAAAAGCGGACAAAAACAAAAAAAAATATTTTTTCTAGGGACTTTCAATGGCTAGAATAGTTGTAGTGGTAGCCCTATTATGTGTTATGACCGTTAAGAAAGGGGAAGCGTCCCTACCTGGCTTGGGATCGCATTCCGTTGGTGAGCATCGGGCCGACCGCATTGTTTGCCCGTCGCGCGGTGAAATAAGACAAAAGTTTAGACGCGTCTACAACAGTGAAAAGTTAACAGATTTGCATTTTACAAATTAGATTCTTCTCCGGAACGTAAGGACAATTTAAATGTCCTGTGCAGAAATATTATTAACAAGATATGAAATAGTGAATCATCAATAACGGTGGTGGTGTTTTCCTGGGCCACGTTCTAAAAATTCGTGTTAAACAAACCAATAAGTCAAAAGTGGGGTTGAGTGGGGCTCTGAATCAAAATGGACATTCTTGCTTAGACATTTCTTCAAAACATATCCAAAAACTAGCTGTACATGGCTGCTCTTTTGACTTTAGTTATTATTTTTGTGGGAAGATGTGTGCACTTTCGGCAGTTTTTCGTAGTTTTCGCGTCCAAAATGTGGTTTATAGGAAATTAGTAAAAAATAATTCGTTTAAATAATTATATTTTTCAATTCTTACAGATCCTCCGGATGGTACCAGAGAAATTTCTTTCGCGAGGAGGGAAGTTTTCGAATTCGTGAAACAAGTGTTAAATGGGAACATCAACGTGCTCAGTTAAATTATTGAAGCACAGGTTTCAAAAAAACAGGAGCATCCATACATTTTGCCGCCAAATCAAAAAGATGCCCTGAAAACATTAGTATCCGAATTCAGAAAAAGGTGGAAATAAGCGAACAGGATAGAAAACAGATTCTACGCAAAATTCGACATCTGACTCAACGTTCCGATACTTTTCACAACTGAAAATGAAGGTTCGACGACTTCCATGGAAAACACGGCCCGGGAGTCCTTCGACAAGTTGGGACGTTTTGAGTGATAGGTCAAAACGGAGGAAGACAGAAAAGATTCGTGAACAATACAGCGTCCAAGAACTAGCCTACGCTACATAAATGGGTCTCCGGGATTTTGGAAATTTCGAGGCTTCGAAGGTAATTGGGATGTCACAGAAGGCAGTCCATCAACCGCATCAAAGTAGCGGGAATCTATGGAACACATTCCAGAAAGAGTATTGACAGGCAACGAAGTGTTATCATTTGTTGTAGAAGCATTGTTAAATCCGACAGCTGAACGATTGCTATTGGCACAATCGGACGTCTTCCTGAAAACAAACTTGCTGGTTTAGAATTGAAATGCAAGTGGAGATGCGATGACACTTCTGGTCAAAGCACTTACAAACAAAAATTCAGCGATGAAGATGGCAATAAATCGTATGCCAACATTTTTTTTATTTCACTTGTCCCCTTGCAAATCTATGATAAAGTCAATCCACAGGTTATTATTTGGAGAAATCCTCGTCCTTCGTCGCCAAGATTTTGTCGCCCAATAAAAATAGTTTTTTTTGCACGAAACTGCCGAAGCAACTAGGACAGAAGTTGATTGTATCGAAGCGCAAGAAAAAATCTTGTGCCCCTTGAAACCATACTTTACGAAAGAAAAATTAACATCCATTTCAAACTTTTGTTGACAATGATAGATGGTAAAGTTTGCAATTCGATTACGAATACATCGTCAAGTATGCGTTGCGACCTTTGTGGCGCTACGTCTAAAGATTTCAATGATATCGATAAGATGTTGTAAAGACCGATCAATGAAGATTACTTCAAATTCGGCATATCGTCGCTGCATGTTTGGATACGGTTTTTCGAAAGTTGCTTGCATGTATCTTACAAATTAGACATAAAAAAGTGGCAAGCGCGTAAAGAGGATAAAGGAGGACTTGAGAGAAGAAAACAAATATACAACAAGGTTTTCGTGACAAATTAGGGCTTATTGCTGATCAACCAAAACAAGGCTACGGAACTTCAAATGACGGAAAAACAGCTCGGCGGTTTTTCGAAAATTCTGAAATCTCTGCTTCTATAATGGGATTTGACAAGGAATTAATAAAGCGATTTCATGTGATATTGCAGGTGATTTCTTGTGGGTTCGAGATCAATATACCAAAATTTCGCGTCTACACAGAAATTACTGCAAGAAAATTTGTTGACTTGTATGGGTGGTATTACATGCCAGCAATAGTGCACAAAATTCTGATACACGGTCCTGAAATTATTGATTCCTTGATATTGCCTATCGGACTAATGTCCGAAGAAGTTCAGGAATCGTCTAACAAATATGTTAAAAAATTCCCGCGAGATTTTTCACGCAAATGTGACCGAGCTGAAACCAAGGAAGACGTTTTTGGCAGACTTTTGATAACGTCAGATCTACAAATATGTAGTTCGCGTAAAGTTCCTCCGAAAAAAACTGAAAACATTAACCACAGATGCGGTTGAACTATTGATTTCACCTTCAGTTGCGGAATCAAGTCAGATTCCTTCGACTGATACGGAGAGCGATGAATCTGAAGATGACAATCATTTTGCACCGCATGCATTAGATAGCGAGTAAGACGTTGTAGTAGTAGTAGTAGTAGGAGTAGACATTGTAAGGTTATATGAAAATTAATTTTCAGCATCATTAAAACAGGGATTAATTATTTTATTCTAAACCTCTTCTGCCCAAACCTTCACAGCCTTGGGAACTCCTAAAAAATTAATTTCGTGCAAATGAAATCGACACTCCAAAAAGTTGCCGTCCATATTGAGTCCAGCATTGTGTTTTTTGAAATTTTCGTTTCAGATTCGTATTCGGAGACTCTAAAAACCCCCGAGCACAGACTGTCACCCGAATCAAACAGGTTTTTAAAGAAATTTTTTACCGTTTCGGATCCGCCATTATGTTTTTTGAAATTGTGACTTCGGGTTCGGATTCGGCGACCCCAAAAACCCTCGAGTACAGACTTTCACCCGAATCGAACAGGTTTTTGAAGAAATTTTATACCGTTTCGGATTTGCCATTTTGTTTTTTGAAATTTTGACTTCGGATTCGTATTCAGCGACCCCAAAAACCCCCGAGTACAGACTCTCACCCGAATTCGGAATTATATCGGCTTTTTCGGGGTTTCGGACCACTGTGAGACGGTGACAATCGGCGAGATCGAATTTACGTTTCCATTCGACGTAATTCCCAACCATTATATCAGTCACGATTTATTAACCGGCGGCGGATTATCGGACTTTGCAGAAATAACGACAAAACGGCAACAAGCGCCGCTGACAAAGCTGAAAGACGAGTGTGTAGAGAACGCCGAGACAGATCAAGGATGGAACGAGGTCCTATGCATAAGCGCGATCGAGGGCCAAACAACGAAAGACAAGGTACCGCGTGTACAGGCACAGGATCTGAAAATCAAGACGGAGGTGGAGGAGCTAATGCGCGATTATCGACCATATCAGACGAAGGATTGTGGTGTGAAAATGCGACTTGTGCTCAGTGACGACCCAAGTCAAAATTTTTAGCCTCTTCTGAACCCTCGCAGGACCCATTTCTTTTATAATACATAAGCCGCCAGCCTCCGTTGACCGACGAAACCCCATTTGTCGAGTTCAGTGCCATGAAGAGACCTCCTCTTGGTCCAGTGTAGCCTCTGTTAGACCTCCCAAACCTTCTTTCGACCGCCAGTTTGAGTGAAACGTGAACACATGCCTCCTTAACCTGCTTTCAATCTCAAACCGTTGCCTCGAACCCATCTAACCTGCTTTCGGCCCAAATTCGATATCTTCTCCATCATCACTCCATTGTGGCCTGATCGGTAACCCGTTCGATGATAAAAATAATACGTTTTCCCTGATTATCGCCCGAAGAACGGTACAGGTAAATATGCATTATCAGATGATGAATAAATACTACACAATTAATAAAAATACATCTTTCCCTTATCAAATTATTAGTGCAATATTAATATGCGAAAACAATCAAATTTTCTCAATATCGATTTATTATTATTTTATAGGCGATTCATAAAAGAATGCTCGTGTATACAGTCTTACTCCAATTCAATCGGATTAATGGGCGTCACGAATTTTCCTGTGAGAAAAAATCCCACAGGAAAATTCTTAAAAAATGCCAGCCTATCCAATATAAACTTACGCGACGTTTTTCATCCTTGACATTTCTTCTCAAACCCCCTAGTTCTTGAGTTACATTGAATTATCTAGAATTAGTCTTTTTTAGCAACAAATGAAATAACATTGCGAAAAAAATCGTAAGAAACTTTATAAAAAAACGAAAACGTAGCTCCTGCTACCCCGTTCAAGTTTATCATGGATAAACGTAAAAAAAATGTTTGCATAAGACATGCGCCCAATTCTCGATGGTCGAAAAAAGCCGAAAAACAGTTGCGTACAAAAGTGCGTACCGGGTCGAAAAAAAAATCATAAAAAATATTTCAGAAAAACCAAATAAAGGTGAATTTGTTTCCGTCAAAACGCCGTTCGGTAAATTTGATTAGTTTTTTTTTTTACGAAGCTATGTAACTTTTAGTGCAGCGAGAAATATCGACTGTATCCAAACTTTTAAGCGACGATATATATATATATATATATATATATATATATATATATATATATATATATATATATATATATATATATATATATATATATATATATATATATATATATATATATATATATATATATATATATATATATATATATATATATATATATATATATTGTGACGTTGCGTCACAAGGAGATGGAGAAAAAGCCCGCGTGACCACGCTCGGGCTTAATCTCCGCCACGCACCTTTACTGGAAAATTTAAATGTTAATATTAAGCTAGCTTTAAGAGATTTTTAAAAATAGAAGCTGCGACACCATCGCAGTTCCTTCCAGTACCCCTTTCATCACGACCGCGAAAGGACCACGCGGACCGTCAACTGAGGCCACGTCGGCCCGGCCGTCAATTCGGAGAACCATCGGCGCCATTTCGCAACGACGAGGAATATCGGGCTCGCCGTCCGAGGGCATCCTGCTGCCATCTCCCAAGTCTCCGGCCTACCGCGCGTCAGAAGAGCCTGCAGTTCTCGCGCGGCATGGCCGGCGAGCGCCGTACCGACTGAGGCGCTCACCGACTCGGGAGGTAGAAAAGCAATCGAGGATATCGACCGGGAGGGCGAGCCACAAAGATCGAGGAAGGAAATCGATAGGAGGTCCGTCGTCTAGGACGGAATTGAGCGAGACGAGGAAGCCGGCCGGCGTGGTCCAGCATTAAGTCCTGCAGCGTGGTCGAGCGAGGTAGCGAAAACGAAAAAGGCCAAGCGAAAAACCCGAGTGAACAAAGAGAAAGAGAAAGAGAAGCGAACGTTCCGAGGAAAAAAGAATATCGTCCAATCGATCGTGATAGAAGTCTCGGCGCAAACCGTAAGTCTTTCCTCTTTTCTTAATTTTGCGAGAGCGGCTAGCGAGAGCCGAGAAAATCAGTGCGAGAAAATTCGGTTGCACGGGCGACCGTTAATTCGTTCCCTTCACTCCTCCCCAGCTATTCCTGAAATCGACGTCCCTTTTCCGTGCGCGTCGCCACGAAAAATGGTGTAAAATAGAATAAGAATCGCAAAATCAGTGCGAGTCAATCCGAGCAATTGGCTCGAGTAAAACAGTCGTTGAAAATTATCGCGAATAAATTGTGAAAAGGTGTCGTAGCGGATCCCCGCAGTCCCTTGAGAGAGATTCTCTCGCACGCGCGTAGCCGCGGCCCAGTATCGCGTAGCCACGGCTGTCGGCTGAATCGGGTAACACTTCCCGCGAGAATAACCCGCGACGCGATAGATCAAGTCAGTAGAATTTTTCTATTTTATGTTTTTCTGCATTATTAATTTCTGTGATATAAAATAAAGATTATAATAGTCGTGGTCCAAGTGATAAGAGGCCATCGTGTTCGAGAAGCCCGTCTGTCCCCGATACCCCGAGATACCCCTTCGACCGTCTAGAGAGTCTCACGCGACAAGTAGAGCTACCTTCTGTTTACTTTTTTTTTGTGTTTGAAAATTTTGTGTACGCGTTAAGAGCGTTGCCCGAGAACGGCTGGCGCCCAACTTACTGAATTTAAAAAATATAAAATATTTGAACGCGTCAAGAAATCGAGTAGGGACTTCGCGTGTCCAGTAACCCGTTTAATTCGAGTCAAAATTATTATTATAATTTACCTCAAGCGTTCATTATATCGAGTCCCGATTTACCTTTTATTTATTTTTCTGTTAAAAATCAAATTCTTTTCTTTTGTATCGAGCCTCGGTCTCTTCTGGTTTGTAAATTAAATGACTGCAATTTTAGGATGTTTTTGAGGTAATAATAATTATTTTTCGGGAATTATTATTTTTAGTTTCAGCATTACATAAAACATTTTTCCGTGTGAACGGTTCATATTGAATTGTTTTTTTTTTGCGTTATCGGGTGAAATAAGAATTACTCCCACCCCTGACAGACATAGCCTATCCCGCCACGGCACTTGCAATTTGAGAATTTCTCGAGGAACGAAAAATTCGGACGACCGAGTTTCGTCTAATTGTCACACCTGATTTTTTTTCAGTTTCTCTAACAATAGTAGAAAATAATGTTTTTCTTTTTTTGCGTTTCTGATTTGGATTTTTGTACATTTTCGGCGACCACACTTCCCCTTTTTCCCCTAGAACCCATACATGCTAGTGTGCTTGGCGATTTGCTTTTTGTTGGCTTGCGACTTTTCAGACGTTGGTGTGCCAAGAAAAATTGTAGTTTTTTTGTTTATTGCACTGGCAATTGGAAAAAACTTCTGCATTATTGCTCTGGCAATTAAGAATTAATTTGGCGTTATTGCTCTCGAAATTAAAATAGTCTTTGTTTTATTGCTCTGGCAATTTAGAAGCATTCATTATTGCTTAAGGGAATACCGCTTGCTTAGAATACTGGCTGAAAGGCAGGAATAAAGAATACTGGGCTGACATTTTTTTTATGAATTGTTGCCTTACTTAAGATTTTCGCATACTGTGCAATTCGTTTCTTTTGTCGGAATTTATTTTTTTTAAATAATGTTGAAGAGTACCTGTTTTTTTTGTTTTCTCGCTTTTGTGTTTTCTTTTTTTTGCAATTGGTACTGTTTGGCCATTTGTTCTTTTTGTTTTTTTTTTTTCAATTCCGAAAATATTCTGGGATAGCTTAGCACGGACACGAATTTTTCCTGCTTAGTATTTTGATGTATTTTGCGATGACTATTGACATGACGGTATAGAATTTCCCTTTTTTTACGCTTTCTCGTTTTCCTCGCTGACCAGGAATATTTCAACCCCCCCCCCCCCCCCATTTTCTTGTGTTTTGATGAAGTGCTGACCCTCGCCCCAATACTTTTCGTTACGAATCCCTAATATAGACCGCGACGCTGAGTCCCTCGCGAACGGTCATCCCCGATCCCAAACAATCCCCAAACATTTTATATTCTTTGATTGGGCCTCCTGAATAATTTAAGGAACATTTCATTGTTTTAGGCTGAGAAACAGACATCCCTTAAGGAATAATTATTCAGTTGGCGGAAGAAAATAAAGAATAGAAGAATCGACAACTCTTAAATTTTCACGGCATTAAGGGAAATTTTGAGAATATTGCGTTGTCTGAGTCTGGGAAATAATGCTCCCTTGGGAACTTATAGTCAGTTTATCAAAATAAACAGAGTTAACGTTACAGTCCCAGGGAGTAGAGTCAACAAACGACTTGTCGAGTAAGACTTCCCGTTTTTTTCATTTGTTTCGGTATCTGTGACGAAATTGAATTATTGAGGCCATTGGGCTTTATTTAGTTTTTTTTTGGTCTTGGTTGACAAAGGACTTAATTTTCCGTTTTTAACCGTGCCGCGGAGTAATCGCGAGCGGTTTTCCCCTCCCCAACCCACCATTTTCTTCCTCGTTTATTGCGTCTAGCGAACTCGTAACATGGCAGACGACCCGGTGACGACGAGTACCGTCACGACCCCCACCCGTTCGTCCCCCATTATGACCACCTCCCCAATAGACCACCCCCGACGACCGACATCGCCCCTCTCGGTGGATGTAGCCGATCTATCGATAACGGCTACCGAAGACAGGATCGCCCGCCAGAAAGTGGAGCGGTTAAGGACCATGCAGGACATAATAGGAGCCTGTGACCGTGCGGCTCTCAGCATAGAAGGGACCCAAAGCGAGGTACAGGATCGCCTCATCCGGCACGAAATAAGGACACGGGTTCCAGGAGCCTTCGTCCGTTGGGATGCCCACAACGATGAGCGGGGGACACCCCCCCCCCGTACACGCTTGCGGCGGCACTGGTCATTCCACTGACGGCTACGTTATTCGGATCCTCGACCGCTGACAGCCACCAACCCCCGACATACGAGGAGTACCGGCCAGCACAGAAGCGGACGATGACAACGCCACCCCACGGGTCCCGAGGAGAGGGACCGGGCCCGGACGACAACGATCGAACGCCGACGCCATCGCCCCAAAGACAGACGGTGCAGCGGGATAGTGGATCGGCAACTAGGGGGGTCAGCCCGACACCCGCGCCCCAAGGAAATGTCGCGGCCCCCGACCGTACCACGGTCACCTTTGCCCTTCCCCCTTCCCAGTCACCCCACTAACCATCCCTAGCCTTTCTCACATCCAGTCCAACCGCCACAGGATTATTACGGGTCAGCGGTTGCCAGGAGTGGCCGCCGCATGACTTGTACACCCTGTCGGCGCTCAACCCACGTAACAGCACCCGAATAGGACCCCTCCCCTTAGCTCGGTCACGACATGCAGACCCGAGCCCGACCACAGCCGGACTCGTCGCAGTATCAAGACTCGCACTGGCCACGGCATGCGAGAGGCATAGACCATTGACAGAAATTCGGGCCCCGATTCGCGGCGAAGATGCTGAGGAATTCCTACGAAGGATGCATGAATATTGTATCTCAAGGAAGCTCTCGAAGGAGGATCTAATGGACGCCCACCCCGAGGCTTTCACCGATGACGCTCTTCTATGGCTGAGGGTAGAACGAGAAGACTGGAGCTCGTTCGAAGAGTTCGTCGTCTACTTTCGGGAACGATTTGGCCATGGTGACCTTCAAGAACGCCTACGAAAGGAAATAGAACTCCGTACTCAGGGGCCGGGAGAGCCTATAGCGGAGTTCATCGTAAAAATTAGGACGCTCTTCAATCACCTGAGCCCACCGTTCAGTAGAGAGACTCAACTGGATATCTGCTGCGAGAATCTGCACCCGCATTACGCCGAGCACATTCAGCGCAAGGATGTGAGCAGCTTCCTCGATCTCCAACGGCTGGGACGCAGCCGGGAGATATTTTCGGGAAAGGCGAAGGCCTACCGGGCACCGCCGAAGAAGGTACTGACACTCCTGCCCTCGGCATCGTATGAGCAGCGTGGCCGGGAGGCCCGCATGAAGATAGCCGCTCTGGAAGAGCCAGAAGAATACGAACCCGCCGAGTATGAGAAGCCCTACCCCACTCCCAGACCTACTCCCCCATTGCCACGCCGAACCCCTCGCCAGAATGCTTCCGACTCAGCCGCAAAAGCTAAAAGCCACAGCAGCTACCCCCAGAAGGCGAAGCAGCCTCAGAGACCCCCTCCCCCACCTAAACCCCTATCCGCCCCTTGCCCTCCACCGACCTGGAAAAACCCGCCGGCAACACTCCCCGCGAATCCACCACGAACTTCCCACAGCCCGTCCCCGAAACAACCGCGGCCCAGTAATCCTGAAGGACCTGGCCCGAGGTGCTATAACTGCCGGCAACCGGGACACCGTTACCCGGAGTGCACGCAGCTGATGGGCCGATTCTGCCGAATCTGTGGATGGCCCGGATGTGACGTAAACTCGTGCAGGAATTGCGAACGAAAGCGTTCAGAAAACGCCCGGTCGGGAGGGCAGTAAGCCCCTGTACCTCCCGACGGTCGTTAAAGAAGGAGAACCTCCTTGAGATACCCCGATCCCAGCCGCAGCCGGACTGTGCCCTGACGAGCGTAGAACCAGCGCGGCAGGCAGAACCCAACTCGCCCCGAACAGAAACAGACTTGTTCCCGTGCGAACATATGGCTTCCCATGAAGAGGAAGGTGTGGCTGGCCAAGAAGAGATGTTTATCGGAGCGTTGAGTATGGATGCTCGCCACCACTTATGGATTAACGTGGGTGGCGCACTCCTATTGGCGTTGGTAAACCCTGGATCTACGAAGACGTACCTCGGGCTGGAGGTAGCAAGGAGGAGAGGACTCCTCTTGCAACCGATAGTGCAGGGCGTACGGGTCACCAACGGGGCAGTAGTTCCAGTAAACGGGGCAGTCACACTGACCTTCGATCCCGCAGGAAAAGTGCAATCCCTCCAGGTACGCGTAGCCGCGTTAGGCTACGAATTTGTTATGGGGATTGACTTTTTGAGATTATTTGGAATGCAAGTGGATTACAAAACGGATACGTGGTCCCTTCACGGTGGTCCGGAGCGTAGCTTCGCGACACCGGGTGGGCCACGTTGGAGCACCCCGCATTCCCCGAGGCTGCAGGCTTAGAACCTGCCTCGGTCTCGGCGAATAGACGTCTAGAGTCCCTTCTGTACGAATTAGTCTCTCCCTCACAGGACGGACAGTTAGGACGAACGAACCTGACGCGACATCACATTGACGTGCAAGGGCACCCCCCTATCCGACAGAAGCCCCGTACAATTTCCCCGTACCTCCTCCGAATAGCCCAAGCCGAAGTAGATAAGATGATCCAATAGGGGGTGATCGAGAGGACGAAGAGCTCTTGGCTGAGTAACCCGGTGATCGTCCCGAAGCCAGGCGGGAAGCATCGCTTCTGCATTGACTATCGCGACGTGAACCGGGTAACAATGAAAGATGCCTACCCTCTTCCCAATATGGATCGGATCTTGGATGGCCTTCGGCTAGCCCGGTTCATCTCTAAGTTGGACCTGAGCCAGGCTTATTTCCAGAATCCTGTAGACCCCCACAGTCTTCCTATCACCGCCTTCGCCGTTTCTGGCCGAGAACTCTTCCAGTTCAGGAGAATGCCGTTCGGGCTGACGAACGCACCAGCAACGTTTCAGCGGCTGATGAATCAGCTCATCGATCCGGCATGGGAGCTCCATGTCTTTGCGTATCTCGATGACGTGATCAACACCACCGACACCAAAGCCGAGCCTTTCGAGTATTTGAGGATCATCCTGGAAGTCTTCCGAGCCATGGGGTTCACCATCAACCGCGAGAAAAGCGAATTTTTCTGCCCGGTAGTAACGTATCTAGGATACGCCATCGGCCGGGACGGATTGAAGGCAGACCCGGACAAAGTTACCCCCATCTTAGCATATCCTCCACCCAGGACCTTTCGGCAATTGCGCCGTTTCCTGCGAATGGTAGGGTGGTATGCCCGATTTTTACCCACCCTCTCGCGGGATAAAATTCCCCTGACCGAGCTCCTGAAAAAGGACGTTCCCTGGAACTGGGGGACCGAACAGCAGGAAGCCTTAGAGTCTGTCCGCGAGGCCCTAAGTCAGACCCCTATCCTAGCCCGCTCCGACTTCACCCGCCCTTTCGTCCTCCAGACCAACGCCAGCGACTCGGCCGTGGGAGCCGTCCTGACGCAGGAATTCGATGGTGAAGAGCATCCGATCGCGTTTGCCAGCAGGGTGCTGAACAGCGCCAAACGGAAATACACCGTCACCGAAAAGAAGTGCTTGGCGGTAATTTGGGCAGTGAAGAAGTTTCGACCGTACATCGAAGGCACTCACGTTACTGTCATCACCGACCATAGCAGTCTCCAGTGACTAAGGAATCTGAAGGACCCTTCGGGACGATTAGCCCGGTGGGCCCTCTCGATGCAAGCATGGGACCTGACGATCGTCCATCGATAAGGAACCCTTCATGTTGTCCTTGATGCCCTTTCCCGCATGTACGAGGACCCCGACGCGGCCTTGGCCGCGCTCGGAGAAAGTACCGATTCCTGGTACCTGGATAAGGTACGGAACGTCCGTGAATTCCCCTGGAAATACCCGAGCTGGAAGATCGAGGACAACAAACTGTACTACCATCGGCCGCATTCGATTATCGATCCGACGATTGTGGACTTGGACGCCTGGAAGCTTGTCTTGCCGGCCGAGACTAGGCCACGAGCAATGGAGGATGCCCATCAAGGACCCCAGGCTGGCCACCTGGATACTGATCAAATGTATTAACGGGTCATCGAGGATCTTTTTTGGCCAGGCATATTCCAAGACGTAGCACGATACGGTGCGCGTTGTCCCGTATGCCAGCTCCACAAAGTTTTGCAGTTACCCCCGTCCGGCTTGATGCGAGAGCGCACCACGGAAGGCTCATGGTGCGTGGTCGCTGCCGACGTGATGGGTCCGTTCCCCCCCAGCAAAGCAAAGAATCGTTATGTCGTTGTCTTCCAGGATGTCTTCACGAAGTTCGTGGAGGCTAAGGCGCTCGGTAGTACTACCGGCGCCACCATAATGAAGGCGTTCGAGACTGTGGCGGTCAACCGGTACGGTTGCCCACAGTACATCCTGACCGACAACGGCACGGAACTTATGAACATGCACGTAACGCGGTATTTGGACGTGCTCGGAATCCATCAGACAACGATGCCGCCGTGCCACGCACAAGCGAATCCGGTTGAGCGAGTCAACCGGACTCTGAAGACAATGATAACATCGTACGTGGGAATGGATCACCGAGACTGGGACGCCCTCCTACCGAAACTATGCTTCGCGATGAACACGGCCGTGCAGTCCTCTACCCAGATGAACCCCCCATTTTTATATTTTGACCGTAACCCCCGCCTAGCCAAAAGCCTCCGACACGAAGCCACTGAACCCCCCAAGTTAACCCCAGGAGACCCGGAAGCTTGGTCCAATCGGATGCAGCGGTTACCTGAGCTGCACGACTGGGTTCGGAAGAACCTAGATGCCACCGCGAAACGGCAGGCCAAATACTACAACAGGAACCGAAAAGATACGAGGTATCAGGTGGGAGATGTAGTTCTGCGAAAGAATCGAGTTCTGTCGTCAGGTGCGCAGAACTTCACCGCCAAACTGGCGCCGCGGTATAGCGGCCCCTTTCGTATCATGGCGGTGCACTCACCCGTAGTGTATGAACTCGAGGATCCGACAAGTCGTCGCAACTCCCGAGTTCACATTAAGGATCTGAAGCCCTTCCGGGACCCGCCAGGAGTCCCAACCCCAGAAGACGAGGCAGCCCCTGACCCAGCGGTCGCCGGCACGAGCAGGCCGCGATCCCCCGCGATAGTAGCCCCACGCCCAAAACGGCGTCGCCGTAGCGGGCTACGTTCCCAACGATCGAAGCGGGTAGAGTTCTCCGATGCCCAACTTTTCGACCTGATCTCGCGTTTAGAACGACAAGGACAGTACGATCAGGAACAGACTCGCGCTTATTAATGCTTGCTTTGCGCTGAGTGCTAACTTGGGTTTTGCGAGAGGCATGTCCCCTGTCCTGATGTCCTTATCCTGATGCCCCAAATCCCTTCCCCGCATACTGATGTCCCACACCCAAATCCTATCCTGATGCCACAAGTTCCCACTTCCCCTGCGGATGTCCCTATCATGATGCCCCAAATCCTACCCCCACCTACTTCTGTCCCGAACACGATATCCTACACCCCAAGGCCTGGCACTGGAACTGCTTCATGAACGGCCAAGGAGAAGCTGTGAAGATGAAGAATCCAGCGATCAGCGAGTCAACGCGAGCTATCTAGAGATTAGCTACGTTGAAAGGCCAAGGAAGCCTCGCCGGAAGTCCCAGCGAGCATCGAAATACTCATCCGATGGCGAAGCTACAGAACGACAGTACCTGAGTATGCGACGGACGACTACCAGTAGGATAAAGTCATCGCAAAGATTTAAGAAACTAAGGTAACCAGGCTGCGATTTATTTGTAAGAAATTCATCGCTCCAGTATTAATGGTCATTTCAGCCAGCGGATATTAAGAGTAACTGCCGCCAGCCTAGTACTCAAGTACACCTTTCCTCAAATACCCACCCTGAATTGAAGAAAGCACAACTGAATAACCGCTCTTGCAGGAAAAGAGGGGAGTACTTCATTTCAAGCAGGGTGGAGTTGTGACGTTGCGTCACAAGGAGATAGAGAAAAAGCCCGCGTGACCCCACTCGGGCTCAATCTCCGCCACGCACCTTTACTGAAATTTTTAAATGTTAATATTAACTTTAAGAGTTTTTTATATAGAAGCTGCGACACCATCCCCCCGTTCCTTCCCGTGCCCCTTTCATCACGACCGTGAAAGGACTACGCGGACCGTCGACTGAAGCCACGTCGGCCAGGCCGTCAACTCGGAGAACCATCGGCGCCATCTCACAACGACGAGGAATATCGGGCTCGCCGTCCGAGGGCATCCTGCTGCCATCTCCCGAGTCTCCGGCCTACCGCGCGTCAGGAGAGACTGCAGCTCGCGCGGCATGGCTGGCGAGCGCCGTACCGACTGGGGCGCTCAACGACTCGGGAGGGAGAAAAGCAATCGAGGATATCGACCGGAAGAGCGAGCCACAAAGATCAAGGAAGGAAATCGATAGGAGGTCCGTCGTCTAGGACGGAATTGGGCGAGACGAGGAAGCCGGCCGGCGTGGTCAAGCATTAAGTCCTGCAGCGTGGTCAAGCGAGGTAGCGAAAACGAAAAAGGCCAAGCGAAAAACCCGAGCGAACAAAGAGAAAGAGAAAGAAAAGCAAACCATCCAAGCAAAAAAGGATATTGTCTAATCGATCGTGATAGAAATCTCTGCGCAAACCGTAAGTCTTTCCTCTTTTCTTAATTTTGCGAGAGCGGCTAGCGAGAGTCGAGAAAATCAGTTCGGGAAAATTCGGTCGCACGGGCGACCGTTAATTTGTTCCCTGCACCCCTCCCCAGCTATTCCTGAAATCGACGTCCCTTTTCCGTGCGCGTCGCCACGAAAAATTGTGTAAAATAGAATAAGAATCGCAAAATCAGTGCGAGTCAATGCGAGCAATTGGCTCGAGTAAAATAGTCGTTGAAAATTATCGCAAATAAATTGTGAAAAGGTGTCGTGGCGGATCCCCGCACAGTGCAGCCAGATCGCGCGCAAAAGTTACCCCCGCTCTAGTTTCTTGCGCGCCCATCATACAATCATAGTAGCGCGTGTCCGTGAGCGAACGACGCTCGGACATCTTCGGAAAGAGCCGAGCACCGTCGAAGTTTCCCGACCGCGCCTTCGGCAGCTACACCAATACATGGACGCTGAGTACGTTCATGTGCGGCCAAGCCAAAACGAAGGCTTCGAGGGAAAAAGCAGGCTTTTAGATTATTTCAATGCTTATTTAGCTCTTGATTCTCTGCGTTATTAATGTATACAAAAAAATGTATCGCGCACTCTGATCGCTTATTTTTTTAGGTTATACGTTAATTTAAATATAATCATAAATCTAAATTACAACTTATATATCTTCTAAAAAATGGTTTACGCTTTACTCACGCCCGTCTTTATGCCAAATAAATTATAATTCATAAAAGTAAGCGGAAATATATTTATATTCGTATTATTATATTAATTCTCATACTTTCATCAAACGATAAAGCATTATCCCCAAAAAGAAGCCAATCATCCATCCGGCCGCGAATCGTCGGTACCAGGAAGTGCACATATTCTACAAGCGATGAGATGGTCCCGTTCGTAGCGTTCCTGACTTCGGTCCGCAGGGGCGCGGAAGCGTTCCCCGCGCTCAGTATTTTTTTTTAAATTTATTATTACTATTTATTCTTATTTGATTAGTTATGTTTATTAGTTATCCTTATTATTTTAACTAGTCATCTTTAACCCCTTCGCAGTCAGGCGAAAATTAGATTTTCGTGCCACTTTTGTGTTGGAAAAAAATCTTCACAGATTTACCCTAAAATTTCTGTGTAAAGGTTCTTACGGTCGCTGAATCTGAATCTGAAATCGGATTTCCAAAATTAAAAATGGCGGATCCAATATGGCGGACGCAAATTTGAAAAATCGTTTGATTCCGACGAAAGTGAGTACCTCAGGGTTTTTGAGATCGCTGGATCCAAATCTGAAATCGAATTTCCAAAATTCAAAATGGTGGCTCCAATATGACAGGAAAGGTTTTCAGTTTTAGTATGATTGAGTTGATCTGAATTCGAGCGACTAAATGCGAGAGATCATTTAACATAATATTAATAATAATATAAACAATGTGAATGTCTAGCGAGAATTTTGACGTGGACTAAAGACTAAGCTCACCAAGAAACAGATCATGAAGCCAAATGTTGTTATTCCTTATAATAACAATATGGGAGATGTAGACAAAACAGATCAGTCTATTTCTTCGTACGAAACAATTCACACGACCGTCAAGTGGCATCACAAATTATACTTTCATTTATTCGATACTACAATTTATAATGCTTCCGTCGTCTATAATCATCTCTAAACTGACTCGAAAAAAAAATTACTTCTTTACAGTTTCATTGTGCACTGGCAACAAAGCTGTTAGAAGATCATTGTGATCAACACACATCATCTAAAGAGTATGATTGTAAACCCAAAAATCCTCTGTGCTCGTCACGAAGTCACTATCCATTCTATATTTCAGACGATAAGTAGATAAGAAAGCGTTGCACTGAATGTTATTCCAAAAAACAAAGGAAGGCAACATTCTTTATGTGCAAAGAATGTGGTAACGTTCCACTGAGTGCGGCACCTTGCTTCCAAAAGTAACACGAATAACGGTATGATCAGGTGAAATACCGAAATTCTTTTTCCTTTGTTGTCCAAACATAGAATAAAAGATATAAATTAATGAAAAAAATCCCGAAGAATGAAAAAAAGCAATAGATACAGACAACAACAAAAAAGAATAAAATTAAAATCGAAAAAAATTTAAACCACAAAAGAAATACAAATTTTTTAAGTTGCAAAAATACAAAAAAATTGAATACGAGAAATACGAGAAAAAAAAGAAAATATGAATAGTAACAAGAAATTTGAAAAAATACAAAAAGCACATTAAAAAATGAAAACGCAAAAAGCACAAAAAGTACAAAAAAATACATAATCGGAGTCAATGACCGCCAGGTCCTCGATTCGTGACACTGAGTTTGGCCGAGAGCGGGATATAAAACCAAAAAAGTATTTTTTACATTTGTTACTATGGATAGATTGTCATACATGATTTGCTAAATTTTTATTCATCATTTTGTATCCGAGCGTCAGATACTTGTAGTTAGGACACAAATTCGAAATTCCCGACCATAAACATCGTAAAGATACAATTTTTTGTCAAAATCAAACTACTTGTCGAATTTGTGTCTGCCATATTGGATCCGCCATTTTGAATTTTGGAAATCCGATTTTAAGTTCGGTTTCAGCGACCTCAAAAACCATACGGTACGTACTTTCGTCGGAATCGAACCATTTTTCAAATTTGCGTCCGCCATATTGGATCCGCCATTTTGAATTTTAGAAATCTGATTTCAAATTCGGATTTAGCGACCTCAAAAACCCTTAAACACTTACTTTCGTCGGAATCCAACCATTTTTTGAATTTGCGTCCGCCATATTGGATCCGCCGTTTTGAATTTTGGAAATCTAATTTCAAATTCCGATTCAGCGACCTCAAAACCTATGATTTACCAAATTATAGTCAAATCGCTGTAGTAGAAATATCTTTTTTTTTTCAAATGCCCACATGTGTGTCATGACATAAAAATGGCACGACTTTTTTTGTCCATATGTGTGTCACTGACAGTCAAAGGGTTAAGTGTCGATTAATTTATCGCGCACTGTGACCGCTTATTTTATGAGTTTGTACGTTAATTTAAATATAATAATAAATCTAAATTACAACTTATTTTTTTTCTAAAAAATTGTTTGCGCTTTACTCACACCCGTCCCTATGCCAAATAAATGGTAATTCATAAAAGTAAGCGTAAATATATTTATATTCGTATTATTATATTAATTTTCATACTTTCATCAAGCGATAAAGCATTATCCCCAAGAACAAGCCAATCATTCATCCGGCCGCGAATCATAAGTACCAGAAAGTGCACATATTCTACAAGCGATGAGATGGTTCCGTTGGTAGCTTTCCTGGCGTCGGTCCTCAGGGGCGCGGGATCGTTCCCCACGCTCAGTGCTTTTTTCAAAATTATTGTTACTATTAATTCTTATTTGATTAGTTATTTTTATTAGTTATTATTGTTATTTTAATTAGTTATCTTTTAGTGTCGAAAAATTTATCGTGCACTCTGACCGCTTATTTTATTAGTTTGTACGTTAATTTAAATATAATAATAAATTTAAATTACAACTTATTCATCTTCTAAAAAATTGTTTGCGCTTTACTCACACCCGTCCCTATGCCAAATAACAATTTATTTGGCATAGAGACGAGTGTGAGTAAAGCGCAAACAATTTTTCAGAAGATAAATAAGTTGTAATTTAGATTTATTATTACATTTAAATTAACGTACAAACTAATAAAATAAGCGGTCGAAGTGCGCGATAAATTTTTTGACACTAAAAGATAACTAATTAGAATAGTAATGATAACCAATAAAAATAAGAATTAATAGTAATAATAATAAATCTAAAAGCACTGGGCGCGGGGAACGATCCCGCGCCCCTGCGGGCCGAAGCCAGGAACGCTGCCAACGGGACCATCTCATTGCTTGTAGAATATGTGCACTTTCTGGTACTGACGATTCGCGGCCGGATGGATGATTGGCATGTTTTTGGGGATAATGCTTTATCGCTTAATGAAAGTATGAGAATTAATATAATAATACGAATATAAATATATTTCCGCTTACTTTTATGAATTATAATTTATTTGGCATAAGGACGGCTGTGAGTAAATCGTAAACAATTTTTTAGAAGATAAACAAGTTGTAATTTAGATTTATTATCATATTTAAATTAACGTATAAACTAAAAAAATAAGCGATCAGAGTGCGCGATTCATTTTTTTGTATACATTAATAACGCAGAGAATCAAGAGTTAAATAAGCATTGAAATCATCTAAAAGCCTCGCGCGCGCCGTCGGGTGACGTCGGGCACGAGTCGTGCTCAGATTGCTTTTTCCCTCGAAGCCTTCGCTTTGGCTTGGCCGCACATGAACGTGCTCAGCGTCCATGTATTGGTGTAGCTGCCGAAGGCGCGGTCGGGAAACTTCGACGGTGCTCGGCTCTTTCCGAAGATGTCCGAGCGTCGCTCGCTCACGGACACGCGCTACTATGATTGTGTGATGGGCGCGCAAGAGACGAGAGAGGGGGTAACTTTTGCGCGCGATCTGGCTGCACTGTCCCCGCAGTCCCTTGAGAGAGATTCTCTCGCGTGCGCGTAGCCGCGGCCCAGCATCGTGTAGCCACGGCCGTCGGCCGAATCGGGTAACACTTCCGACGAGAATAACCCGCGACGCGATAGATCGAGTGAGTAGAATTTTCCTATTTTATGTTTTTGTGCATTATTAATTTCTGTGACATAAAATAAAGATTATAATAGACGTGGTCCAAGTGATAAGAGGCCATCGCGTTCGAGAACCCCGTCTGTCCCCGATACCCCGAGATACCCCTTCGACCTACTAGAGAGTCTCACGCGACAAGTAGAGCTAGCTTCTGTTTACTTTTTTTTGTGTTTGACAATTTTGCATACGCGCTAAGAGCGTTGCCCCAGAACGGCTGGCGCCCAACTTACTGAATTTAAAAAATATAAAATATTTGAACGGGTCGAGAAATCGAGTAGGGACTTCGCGTGTCCAGTAACCCGTTTAATTCGAGTCAAAATTATGATTATTATCATTTACCTCAAGCGTTCATTATATCGAGTCCCGATTTACCTTTTATTTATTTTTCGGCACGATTACGATATCTTTGGCGCCTTTATTTGACCCTGGTTTATTGATATTTGGCCCAAAATAAGACTTTTTTCAAGAGTGACAAAAATTGAAATTCGGCGTTTAAGGGAGTGAAACAGGGGGTTGAAAGTCGAAGCATTATTATGTTTGTGGTTCCCAATTTTGACCATGCAGCATCCATATTCGATAGAAAATGTGACTTTTTCGCAGGGTAATGAAACTCGAAAATGCGGCTTTAAAGGATTGAAGAGGCGGGTATTAAAATTTGGCTGTACATATATTTGAACATCATTTTTTGCTGTATCTTTTATTTTCTCTATGAAAAAATTCCTTTAAAAATTAGGATAAACTTCCGAAATACTGTTACCTCCGATTGGCTTCAAATTTGGCACAGACCTTCTTTTTGACGATATAAGAGACCCTATGAAAAGGAATTTTGGCGTAACGCAATATTTTTTGAGATATTGAATTTTGAAAATCGGTAATTTCAAAATCGGTACATACGGTAAACGCCACTACTACCACAAACACACACGTGGGCGTGGAGCACTTTTTATGTGTATGCGTAATCGTTAAGTGAGTTTGGAGCACCTTCGATGTGTGTGTGGAATCGTTGGGTGGGTCTGGAGCACCTTCGATGTATGTGTGGAATCGTTGGGAGGGTCTGGAGCACCTTCGATGTGTGTGTGGAATCGTTGGGTGGGTCTGGAGCACCTTCGATGTGTGCGTGGAATCGTTGGGTGGGTCTGGAGTACCTTCGATGTGTGCGTGGAATCGTTGAGTGGGTCTGCACCACCTTCGATGTGTGTGTGGAATCGTTGGGTGGGTCTGGAGCACCTTCGATATGTGTGTGGAATCGTTGGGTGGGTCTGGAGCACCTTCGATGTGTGTGTGTGGAATCGTTGCGTGGGTCTGGAGGACGATTGAGGAGATGATCGACAACGCAACCGACGAGGAAATGGATGCAGATGGAGACAGCTCACAAACACACACACCCACACGCACGCACCCACACACACACACACACACACACACACACACACACACACACACACACACACACACACACACACACACACACACACACACACACACACACACACACACAGCAGAGATGGTTTGAAGTCGTTAAATACTGCGGAAATGACGAGCCGCGGGTCCTAATCTCTGCAAACACACACACGCAATAGGGCCAGGAATTCTTATAGACAACCTCCACGCGGTGAATTCTGGGTAACACAAATAGTCTGTGGACTGCCGTTTTTGTTTGTATTGAAAGAACCGAGTTTCAGAAAAGCGAACGACGAATTACGACAAAACAATGTGAAACGCAGGGCGAATTGAATGTACGTCGAAAATCGAAAAAGTACATTTTTTTCTTCTTCGGAGCGCTGTAAATCCGAAACTAAGCCTTAAAATGAAAAAAGTTATTCTTCTTTTTCGTATTTTTTTGGCCCATTTTTCATAACCCAACCATAAAATGCAGGCGCCAAAGATACCGTACTCGCCCCTATTTTTCTGTTAAAAATCAAATTCTTTTCTTTTGTATCGAGCCTCAGTCTCTTCTGATTTGTAAATTAAATGATTTTGTAATTTTAAAACGTTTAATAATTTATTAATACCCCTTTTCCCCTCCCTCCGTCTACAGTAACACGCGATACCCGTCATTATATATATATATATATAATATAATATATTATACTCGAAATATGTGGTTGCGTTATTATATTCGAATATACACTACCAGTCAAAAGTATTCGGACACTTCAGATGACTGCGAAACTTAATATTACTCTGAATAATTGCAAACTTATGGTAGAATAATTATTATTAGGTGCGCAACTAAGTTCTCGCTATTTTTTTATGAAAATGCCACTTTATTGTGAATACATTGTTACAAATGAATCATTCAAAATATTGCCCATCGCTAGCAATAACTTTTTCCCACCTTTCTGGTAGAGCTGGAATACCGTCACGGTAGAAGTGTTCGTCTATTGAGGCTATCCACGAACCAAGCCATTTTGAGATGTCTTCATATGAGCGGAACTGCTGATTAGCCAGACCATGTGCCATCGAACGGAACAAATAATAATCGGACGGCGCAATATCTGGGGAATACGGCGGGTGGGGTAGAACTTCCCATTTGAGCGTTTCTAAGTAGGTTTTAACGGGTTTGGCAACGTGAGGCCGAGCATTGTCATGTTGTAAAATCACTTTTTCGTGCCTCTGCTCGTATTGTGGCCGCTTTTCGCGCAGTGCTCGGCTCAATCACATCAATTGAGTTCGATACCGTTCCCCAGTGATGGTTTCGTTTGGTTTCAACAGCTCATTATAAATAACACCGCCCTAGTCCCACCAAATACACAGCAAAACCTTCGCAGCGTGAATATTCGGCCGAGCCGACGACGTAGAAATATGACCGGGCAGTCCCCATGATTTTGTTCTTTTTGGGTTGCTGTAATGAATCCATTTTTCATCACCCGTAACGATGCGATGAAGAAAACCCTTCCTTTTTTGCCGCCCGAGCAGTTGTTCACAGGCGAAAAAACGACGCTTGACGTCTCTCGGCTTCAAATCATAAGGAACCCAAGTTACCTGTTTTTGAATCATTCCCAACGCATGCAATCGCTTGGAAATGGCTTGGCGGATAACTCCTAATGCTGAAGCAAGCTCTTTTTGCGCTTGGCACGGATCCTCATCGAGCAATGCCTCCAATTCAGCGTCTTCGAAGGTTTTTGGCCTTCCTTCACGTGAACGGTCGTCAACATCGAAATCACCGTCTTTGAAGCGACGGAACCAATCACGGCACGTTGTTTCACTTAGAGCAGCATCTCCGTAAACTTTTTGGAGTTCTCGATGTGCTTTAGCCGCCGTTTTCTTCGAATGAAAGAAGAAAAGCAACACTTCCCGCAAATGACGATTATTTGGCACAAAATCAGACATTTTCACACAACCAAAAGTATACGACGCAAAAACAAAATCATTAATGTGTCAAAGCGGTTTGTTTACCATATGTCTCAGCTTGGTTCATAACGTTTTGGTTATGTCACGATCGACCAGCACTTACTAGAGGAGCCATCTCTTGAAAAACAGCGGGAACTTAGTTGCGCACCTAATATTTTACGAAGATACTATAAAGCTCTGTATAATTATTTAATAGTAGTATAGCTGTGACAGTTCTAACCGAGGTCGTCTGAGGGTGGGTGCGGGGCAGGGGGTTTACGACGAGCGGGGTATGACGTCACGCGGGGAGGGAGACTCGGTGGAGCGGCTGACGTCACGCGGGGAGGGGGAAATCGTTGGAGCGGCGGAGGGGGGTATATGTTATCGATTATCGATTAATTGATCATTGATTATTGATCTTTATATATTTAAAATTTATTGTTGATTTATTTTTGTCTTATATTGTTAATTGCACGGATTTTATTATTTAGCGACTCTCGCCAGAGAGCCAAGTTGGTTGACCCGTGTCGCTGAGAGAAGGGATCGGATTACACGTATGCATGAGAGAGAGCGAGAATGTGAGATGAAGCGACCGCATCGCATGCATGTGAGATAGAGCGAGATATACATTTAACTTTAGACATTCAACGACTAAAGCGGTTGGTTTTTTTTTGGGTGAAATCCCAAACAAACTCACGAACGTCTTCGAACATTTATTGAACATCGTCGAACAACTATTGAACGCTTTTGAACGTCTCTTGAACGTCTCTGAACGTCTCCGAACGTCTCCGAACTTCTCACGAACGTCTCACGAACGTCTCCGAATGTGCCATGAACGTCTCACGAACGTCTCTCGAACATCTTCAAACGTCTCGTGAAAGTCTCACGAATGTCTCCGAACGTCTTCGAACGTTTCCGAACGTCTCTTGAACGTCTCCGAACGTCTCATGAACGTCTCACGAACGTCTCCGAACGTCTCTTGAACGTCTCACGAACGTCTCCGAACGTCTCACGAACGTCTCATGAACGTCTCTTGAACGTCTCCGAACGTCTCTTGAACGTCTCCGAACGTCTCATGAACGTCTCTCGAACGTCTCACGAATGTCTCCGAACGTCTCACGAATGTCTCCGAACGTCTCTTGAACGTCTCACGAACGTCTCCGAACGTCTCACAAACGTCTCATGAACGTCTCCGAACGTCTCAAGAAAGTCTCACGAACGTCTCCAAACGTCTCTTGAACGTCTCACGAACGTCTCCGAACGTCTCTTGAACGTCTCAAGAACGTCTCAAGAACGTCTCCGAACGTCTCTTGAACGTCTTACGAACGTCTCCGAACGCCTCTTGAACGTCTCGAGAACGTCTCACAAACGTCTCCGAACGTCTCCGAACGTCTCACGAACGTCTCTTGAACATCTCTTGAACGTCTCATGAACGTCTCACGAACGTCTCCGAACGTCTCACGAACGTCTCACGATCGTCTCATGAACGTCTCACGAACTTCTCTTGAACGTTCGAGAGCAATATTTTATACAACTGTGTAATCTCATAACAGATAATGTAACAAAGAAAGGGGTGAGGAGAATAAAAAAATCACATGTCACATTTCGTTTATTTGCATGAATCTTTATGATTCGTCCACCAATTAAATATTTTAAATACATTTTGCAAGGCACAATCCATATCGCCAAAGTCCACGTCGAACGTTTCAATAAGTAGATCATTTTTTATATTTAATATATCAGCTAACCATTCTCGTTTTTCATGGCCGTCAACATATACGATAGGATACATATCGTCCTCCATTGGGCCCAGAACTGCAGCCGTTATTAAACCTTGAGCCATGCTATATGGAACGTTTCCATAGGCCCACTTCAGACCATGGTGATTCCGAATCAGCCATGATGCTTCGTATCTCTCAGATTTTGTAAGAAGTCTCCATGGAATGATACTCGCGAAAATGTAATGAGGGAGTACACATCCAGCTCTCAGAATCGCTACTTCCTTCACGACAAAGTTTCTCCCAACAATGAACCCTTGTAGATCGACAAATGTAGGTACGGACATAACGAAGATGTATTGGCTCGATCAAATCGATAGCAAGATCAATTGATGATTGATGTCAATATTTAAGAAACTCGTCTTTAAATTATTTATTTATTGAGCGGGGGTTAACTGCTGATCTATACAATTTTACGAACCATGTTTGTCAATGGACAATATTCAACAACGCGATCGTGCAAGATCAAACAATAGGCGGTAGTATTTGGTGGCAAATCTTCCTTACATTCAAACTCTATTCGTACGTCCACGGTAGCATTTTTCACAGACTCGTTCTGGCGCGGGCAATCGATAACCGTGAGAGGGCCGTTATATTGAAACTTTGCGATAGTGAGCTAAGAATTGTCACTATTACAACCGTAATAAGATTTACGAAATTGAGAGTACGTATTGAACAAAATGGCGAATCTGTTTTTGTCAAAGTCAAAGTTTGCAGTTGTCGAATAATGTAATGTCCTTTGCCATAGAATTGTTTTGCCAGTCTGCAGTGCAAATATTATATATCTTGGTTTCTCTAGCTGGGAGGCAGCTTTTACAGTCCATGAATGTTTCGTTGTGCTTTGAAGCAGTGGATACTCGAATAGATCCCAAGAGCGAAAGCTCATATTCAAGTATCGCCCACTTTCCAATGTTCGAAGTAATGACAATTTAGTTTTCTGGTTTAACATTACGTGAGGCATACGCCATTGTATCTTGAGCAATTCAACTTCTGCCTCTACTAATGGATGCTGACCGAATACGCAATTGTTATCATTGCGTGAACGTATCAGAATTAGCTCATGACGAGCATTGATAACAACGCGCTTGTAATCTTCGCAGAATCCTAGCAATATGTTGAGAGGTACACAAAAATTGAAGTATGTTCCCCCATTATTATGTGTTACATCCCACGCAGCATTTTTCAAAGCATGACTCCTCTCAGGACTTAGAGAGATGTAGTTTTTAATCCTGGTTGTTATTCCAACGTTTCGATTGCGATCAATCTCCACACCATCGAGCTCATAACGAACTTCATCGGGAGAGGGAAGCCGCTGTTGACGAGTGTTTTGTGGGGGCGGGGGTCAGGTAGTGGTGAGTGAACATTGCAAACCCATAAATCTCCTAATTTATCATAGACAGAAAAAAAAGATTAGCATCGATGCAATGTTTTTCTTTCTACACTATTTAGTCTGTGTGAAAATAAAACTAACACACACGATGTGTACGTGTAATGGCCATATATGGGTAGAAAAATTTCGTTAATTTGAAGCGATACATGAAGGGGGCGGCTTTTCAAAGCCGTTTATTTATGTGATGCAGGTGTGATGCGCTTGGTTTCGTATCCGAAATCTTTCAAATGTTTGTATGAGTGTCCACTCTTGTCACGACTCTCGCCGACACCCGAGACAGGTCCTGACAAATCGGGATTTCTTAGAAAAACTAATAACTTTAGAGGTCTATCATCAAAGGGTTTTTGACCCCAGATGGGCCACCCGAACACAGCTGCACTCGGGAAAAAATATGTTTCGATGTATCGAGGACTCGTTTTCATTTCGAAATATAACGTCGAGATGTTCAGATGTACGAGTATGTACGCAGTGCATCCGGCCAAGCATCCCCTGGACTTGACCAAAAACGAGCTCGAACAGGCTCCAAAGGTCTTGCTCCTAAAATATTTGGGTGAATATGTTGGCTTATTGTGGGATCGTTTGCCAGAACATCATCGGAACGATAGGGAAGTGATATCATATCTTCCATGCATGGAGCATTATAATACACCACAGATGAAAGATCACATCGATGGCCCCCCACCTCAACGTCGGAAACGTGAAAAATGCTGTGGAAATTCTCCACGTACGGGGTTCTTCAAACGTGTTTGAACCCGTTTTTTGGGAGTGTGAAAAAATGTCGGGGGAAATTCTCCACGTACGAGGTTGTTCGAAAGTGTTTGAACCTGTTTTTCATTATTGGAAAACTAGGGAGTTTGAACATTTAAGTGGGAGGGTTATGAGGGAGCTTATAATTTCGTAGTCCAAGCTCAGACTGCAGTATTCCATCGCGACATCAACATCTCTCCAAAAAGAACATTGAAAGTGCGGGGCAAATGGATCTCTCGAGTACCAACAAAGTCAGCGTGATGGCGGAATTCCTTCCAACGAAGAAGCTCTCGGAACTCCGCGTTCACTCGGATCATCGAACCTCTGACATGAGGGCCGTGCAAACCAAGTTTGGGAAACGCTACATCGCGGACATCGGGGATGAGTTCGCTGTCTTCTTACCAGCGCGACTTGTGAAGGTCTTCGATGAAGATTTGGAAATGTTCGAGCGAATGCGGCAAGCGGCACGTGATCATAATCTCTGGATGACATACAAAGGTGGAAAATACAACAACATAAACTTTTTCTAAGTCTGAGCACGCACATGGTGGAAAAGACGAAATTCGTTGGAACACCATCGTCGACCGACTGTCCGCATCATCGAGAGTATGCTGCAACTGGCGCGTAATAGTCAACTCTACATGCAGTTGTGGAAAATACAACAGCGTCAAGTTCCATCGTCTTTGAATATGGTGGAAAAGAGCAAATTCGTTGGTGCAGCATCGTTGAGTGGAACAGCCGTCCGGATCACAGCCGTCTCACCACCGTTTTCGACGTTTTAAGTGTTTGACTATGTAAAAATGTATTTTAAAAAACTGTTTTATCGACATGTATGAGAAGGAGAACTGCAAAGCAATTTTCGTCGTAGAATAAATGAAGAAAACAAATGGTATATATTTTCATCGAAATGTTTTTTATTCATTAAAAAAAAATCCCTCGCTCACACAACGCTTCGTATACACTCAACCAGCTTTTCAGCGATTTTACATTATCATGGGCGCAGTTGTATTTCGTGTTGAAGGAATGGGGGGGGGGGGGGGGGGCATTTGGAGTTTGTGATTTTCGGCAACTTCTGCAGCGATGGACAGTCCAGAGTCTCCAAGTCGATGACGTTTGTCGCAGGATCCGTGAATCTTGATAGCCATGCGCATTTCTCGAATCCCTTCGCATAGATGGTAGGGGCTCCTTGTAAGATTTCTCGAATTGTCTTTCCAGCTGCCTCGTAAGGTATACCGCTGTGTTCCCATCGGATTCCATGGAAATTGCGTTCCAACCGCTTGTTTGTCATTTTATACTTGGCCGGTAAAGAGTCCCATGCAAATGGTGCGTCGAAGGCAAGCGTCAGCGGTTCAGCATCCTTGTCGTGGAGTTTGATGATGGACATCTCCTTTAGGACAAATTTGTTGGTGGGTCTCCTGAAGCCCTGTACATCGACGATAAGCTCCATGTTGACTGACGTGGACGCGAATTATCGGCATGATGTTATACCAATTTTTTAACCCTACCGCTGATTGGATTGTACTCGACAATACGATCATGGAGGATCATGCAGTATGCTGAAGTTTGTGGCGGAATATTATTTTTCAATTCGAACTCAAGGCGCACGTCAACAGGGCCGGACTTGAGAGAATCGTTTTGCTTTGAGCAGTCAATGACAACGAGGGGGCTTTTTCTAAAAATTCAATCATGCTCAACCATGGTTCGGTCTCTTTGTTGTAATAGGTCGGTTGAAAGTTTGCGTACATCTCGTAGAGTAGAGCATATTGATTTTGATCAATGTTCAAATTCAAATTTCCATATGGATAACATTGTGAGTTGAGGTAAAGTTTAACATCGCTCAGGTTACTATGATCAAAGCGGCTCGCATTTTGTTGTTTCTTATTTTTCCGTCCCGTCTGCAGCGCGAGTATGACATAACGTGGCTTCTCCAGCTGATTCGAGGTTTTCACAGACCACGCGTGCTTAGAGGTGACAGACAGCAATGGATATTCAGACAGATCACATGTTCGAAAACTCATGGAGATTGGTGCGTCTTTCGAATCAGCGAAAAATTCGGCTGTTAAAGTTTCTCGCCAAAGACGCACCAATGTCCATGAGTTTCCGAACATGGGAACTGTATGAATATCCATTGCTGCCTGTCACCTCTAAGCACGTGTGGTCTGTGAAAACCTCGAATCAGCTGGAGAAGCCACGTTATGTCATACTCGCGCTGCAGACGGGACGGAAAAATAAGAAACAACAAAATGCGAGCCGCTTTGATCATTGTAACCTGAGCGATGTTAAACTTTACCTCAACTCACAATGTTATCCATATGGAAATTTGAATTTGAACATTGATCAAAATCAATATGCTCTACTCTACGAGATGTACGCTAACATTTAACCGACCTATTACAACAAAGAGGCCGAACCATGGTTGAGCAGGATTGAATTTTTAGAAAAAGCCCCTCTCGTTGTCATTGACTGCTTAAAGCAAAACGATTCTCTCAAGTCCGGCCCTGTTGACGTGCGCCTTGAATTCGAATTGAAAAATAATATTCCGCCACAAACTTCAGCATACTGCATGATCCTCCATGATCGTATTGTTGAGTACAATCCAATCAGCGGTGGGGTTAAAAAATTGGTATAAAATCATGCCGATAATTCGCGTCCACGTCAGTCAACATGGAGCTTATCGTCGATGAACAGGGCTTCAAGAGACCCATCAACAAATTTGTCCTAAAGCAGATGTCCATCATCAAACTCCACGACAAGGATGCTGAACCGCTGACGCTTGCCTTCGACGCACCATTTGCATGGGACTCTTTACCGGCCAAGTATAAAATGACAAACGAGTGGTTGGAAAGCAATTTCCATGGAATCCGATGGGAACACAGCGGTATACCTTACGAGGCAGCTAGAAAGACAATTCGAGAAATCTTGCAAGGAGCCCCTATCATATATGCGAAGGGATTCGAGAAATACGCATGGCTATCAAGATTCACGGATCCTGCGACAAACGTCATCGACTTGGAGACTCTGGACTGTCCATCGCTGCAGAAGTTGCCGAAAATCACAAACTCCAAATGCCCCCCCCCCCCCATTCCTTCAACACGAAATACAACTGCGCCCATGATAATGTAAAATCGCTGAAAAGCTGGTTGAGTGTATACGAAGCGTCGTGTGAGCGAGGGATTTTTTTTAAATGAATAAAAACATTTCGATGAAAATATATACCATTAGTATTCTTCATTTATTCTACGACGAAAATTGCTTTGCATTTCTCCTTCTCATGCATTTCGATAAAACAGTTTTTTAATACATTTTTACATAGTCAAACACTTAAAACGTCGAAAACGGTGGTGAGACGGCTGTGATCCGGACGGCTGTTCCACTCAACGATGCTGCACCAACGAATTTGCTCTTTTCTACCATACTCAAAGACGATGGAACTTGACGCTGTTGTATTTTCCACAACTGCATGTAGAGTTGACTATTACGCGCCAGTTGCAGCATACTCTCGATGATGCGGACAGTCGGTCGACGATGGTGTTCCAACGAATTTCGTCTTTTCCACCATGTGCGTGCTCAGACTTAGAAAAAGTTTATGCTGTTGTATTTTCCACCTTTGTGTATCATCCAGAGATTATGATCACGTGCCGCTTGCCGCATTCGCTCGAACATTTCCAAATCTTCATCGAAGACCTTCACAAGTCGCGCTGGTAAGAAGACAGCGAACTCATCCGCGATGTCCGCGATGTAGCGTTTCCCAAACTTGGTTCGTACGGCCCTCATGTTAGAGGTTCTATGATCCGAGTGAACGCGGAGTTTCGAGAGCTTCTTCGTTGGAAGGAATTCCGCCATCACGCTGACTTTGTTGGTACTCGAGAGATCCATTTGCCCCGCACTTTCAATGTTCTTTTTGGAGAGATGTTGATGTCGCGATGGAATACTGCAGTCTGAGCTTGGACTACGAAATTATAAGCTCCCTCATAACCCTCCCACTTAAATTTTCAAACTCCCCAGTTTTCCAATAATGAAAAACAGGTTCAAACACTTTCGAACAACCTCGTACGTGGAGAATTTCCCCCGACATTTTTTCACACTCCCAAAAAACGGGTTCACACACGTTTGAAGAACCCCGTACGTGGATAATTTCCACAGCATTTTTCACATTCCCGACGTTGAGGTGGGGGGGCCATCGATGTGATCTTTCATCTGTGGTGTATTATAATGCTCCATGCATGGAAGATATGATATCACTTCACTATCGTTCCGATGATGTTCTGGCAAACGATCCCACAATAAGCCAACATATTCACCCAAATATTTTAGGAGCAAGACCTTTGGAACCTGTTCGAGCTCGTTTTTGGTCAAGTCCAGGGGATGCTTGGCCGGATGCACTGCGTACATACTCGTACATCTGAACATCTCGACGTTATATTTCGAAATGAAAACGAGTCCTCGATACATCGAAACATATTTTTTCCCGAGTGCAGCTGTGCTCGGGTGGCCCATCTGGGGTCAAAAACCCTTTGACGATAGACCTCTAAAGTTATTAGTTTTTCTAAGAAATCCCGACTTGTCAGGACCTGTCTCGGGTGTCGGCGAGAGTCGTGACAAGAGTGGACACGCATACAAACATTTGAAAGATTTCGGATACGAAACCAAGCGCATCACACCTGCATCACATAAATAAACGGCTTTGAAAAGCCGCCCCCTTCATGTATCGCTTCAAATTAACGAAATTTTTCTACCCATATATGGCCATTACACGTACACATCGTGTGTGTTAGTTTTATTTTCACACAGACTAAATAGTGTAGAAAGAAAAACATTTCATCGATGCTAATCCTTTTTTTCTGTCTATGATAAATTAGGAGATTTCTGGGTTTTCAACGTTCACTCACCACTACCTGACCCCCGCCCCCACAAAACACTCGTCGACAGCGGCTTCCCTCTCCCGATGAAGTTCGTTATGAGCTCGATGGTGTGGAGATTGATCGCAATCGAAACGTTGGAATAACAACCAGGATTAAAAACTACATCTCTCTAAGTCCTGAGAGGAGTCATGCTTTGAAAAATGCTGCGTGGGATGTAACGCATAATAATGGGGGAACATACTTCAATTTTTGTGTACCTCTCAACATATTGCTAGGATTCTGCGACGATTACAAGCGCGTTGTTATCAATGCTCGTCATGAGCTAATTCTGATACGTTCACGCAATGATAACAATTGCGTAGTCGGTCAGCATCCATTAGTAGAGGCAGAAGTTGAATTGCTCAAGATACAATGGCGTATGTCTCACGTAATATTAAACGAGAAAACTAAATTGTCATTACTTCGAACATTTGAAAATGGGCGATACTTAAATATGAGCTTTCGCTCTTGGGATCTATTCGAGTATCCACTGCTTCAAAGCACAACGAAACATTCATGGACTGTAAAAGCTGCCTCCCAGCTAGAGGAACCAAGATATGTCATATTTGCACTGCAGACTGGCAAAAAAATTCTATGCCAAAGGACATTACATTATTGGACGACTGCAAACTCGCCAATGTTAAACTTTATCTCAACTCGGAATCCTATCCTTACGATGATTTGAATTTGGACTTTGCCAATAAGAGATTCGCCATTTTGTTCAATATTTACTTTCAATTTCGTAAATCTTATTACGGCTGTAATAGTGATAATTCTTTGCTCACTATCTCAAAGTTTCAATATAACGGCCCTCTCTCGGTTATCGATTGCTCGCGCCAGAACGAGTCTGTGAAAAATGCTACCGTGGACGTGCGAATAGAGTTTGAATGTAAGGAAGATTTGCCGCCAAATACTACTGCCTATTGTGTGATCTTGCACGATCGCGTTGTTGAATATTGTACATTGACAAACATGGTTCGTAAAATTGTGTAGATCAGCAACTAACCCCCGCTCAATGAATAAATAATTTAAAAGCGAGTTTCTTAAATATTGACGTCAATCATCAATTGATCTTGCTATCGACTTGATCGAGCGAATACATCTTCGTTATGTCCGTACCTACATTTGTCGATCTACAAGGGTTCATTGTTGGGGAAACTTTGTCGTAAAGGAAGTAGCGATTCTGAGAGCTGGATGTGTACTCCCTCATTTCATTTTCGCGAGTATCATACCATTGAGACTTCTCACAAAATCTGAGAGATACGAAGCGTCATGGCTGATTCGGAATCACTATGGTCTGAAGTGGGCCTATGGAAACGTTCCATATAGCATGGCTCAAGGTTTAATAACGGCTGCAGTTCTGGGCCCAATGGAGGACGATATGTATCCTATCGTATATGTTGACGGCCATGAAAAACGAGAATGGTTAGCTGATATATTAAATATAAAAAATGATCTACTTATTGAAACGTTCGACGTGGACTTTGGCGATATGGATTGTGCCTTGCAAAATGTATTTAAAATATTTAATTGGTGGACGAATCATAAAGATTCATGCAAATAAACGAAATGTGACATCATGTGATTTTTTTATTCTCCTCACCCCTTTCATTGGTGCATTATCTGTTATGAGATTACACAGATATATAAAATATTGCTCTCGATCGTTCAAGAGACATTCAAGAGACGTTCGGAGACGTTCGTGAGACTTTCTTGAGACGTTCAGGAGACGTTCGTGAGACGTTCGAAGACGTTCGGAGACGTTCGAAGACGTTCAAGAGACGTTCGTGAGACGTTCGGAGACGTTCGTGAGACGTTCGGAGACGTTCCAGAGACGTTCGGAGACGTTCAAGAGACGTTCGTGAGTCGTTCATGAGACGTTCGTGAGACGTTCGGAGACGGTCGTGAGACGTTCAAGAGACGTTCGGAGACGTTTATGAGACGTTCGTGAGACGTTCGGAGACGTTCGTGAGACGTTCGTGAGACGTTCGTGAGACGTTCGGAGACGTTCGTGAGACGTTCGTGAGACGTTCAAGAGACGTTCGTGAGGCGTTCGGAGACGTTCGAGAGACGATCGTGAGACGTTGTTGAGACGTTCGTGAGACGTTCGGAGATGTTCAAGATACGTTCGGAGACGTTCGGAGACGTTTGGAGACGTTCGTGAGACGTTCGGAGACGTTCGTGAGACGTTCAAGAGACGTTCGTGAGGCGTTCGGAGACGTTCGAGAGACGATCGTGAGACGTTGTTGAGACGTTCGTGAGACTTTCACGAGACGTTTGGAGATGTTCGAGAGACGTTCGTGAGACGTTCATGGCACATTCGGAGACGTTCGTGAGACGTTCGTGAGACGTTCGGAGACGTTCAAGAGACGTTCGAAAGCGTTCAATAGTTGTTCGAAGACGTTCAATAGATGTTTGAAGACGTTCGTCGGTTTGTTTGCGATTTCACCAAAAAAAACCAATCGCTTTAGTCGTTGAATGTCTAAAGTTAAATGTATATCTCGCTCTATCTCACATGCCTGCGATGCGGTCGCTCCATCTCACATTCTCGCTCTCTCTCTCTCTCTCATGCATACGTGTAATCCGATCCCTTCTCTCAGCGACACGGGTCAACCAACTTGGCACTCTGGCGAGAGTCGCTAAATAATAAAATCCGTGAAATTAACAATATAAGACAAAAATAAATCAACAATAAATTTTAAATATATAAAGATCAATAATCAATGATCAATTAATCGATAATCGATATATACCCCCGTCCGCCGCTTCAACGATTTCCCCCTCCCCGCGTGACGTCAGCCGCTCCACCGAGTCTCCCTCCCCGCGTGACGTCATACCCGCCCCGCGTAAACCCCCCGCTCCGCACCCCCCTTCAGAGGACCTGGGTTAGATCTGGCACAGCTATACTACTATTAATTATAGTCAATTTCATGTTCTAAACGATTGAAATTGTCGGTTTGGAATTCAAACTCATTCGATTTTTTCTTTATTTTTTTCCTTTTGTTTTTGTTCATTTTGTTTTTTTTTGTTCATTCAATAATGAGTCGATAAATGGTGATGGCCGATTACCGTCGATTTCAAATATAATGTTTGATTTTTCTTTGTTTTCATTTTTAGCACGTCGAAAATTAAAAAATATTTTCACGTGTATGTATAAAGCATATTTTTATTTCTTTCCGCTAAATATTATGATAGTTACTAACCGCGTCTATTTGATTCTTTTTTACATGAATTAACTAGATTTTTCATAGAACCAAATTTTTCCTATTGCATTCCATTGTTAAAATTATTAATTTCAAATATGTTTATTTATTCAAATCAATCTATTTAATATCGTCCAATAACTAAATATTTTATTTTATCCTAATAAATCTGTGATTCGGTTTCATCAGTTCAACATTTTCATCTGTTCAAAAAAAAAAATTAAGTCAAGCTCACTGAATAGATCGAGTTAGTTTTTTAAATTTACCTTAAATAGAATTTTCGTAGATTTAACCATTTTTCTATTTGATTGAACTAATGGTCCATCTTTATTGCAACACTCATATCAAAGGGGCGTGGGGGTAGAGAAGGTGAAGAGAGAGGAATTGTATATATATATACACACACACGCATATATATGGGTCATTCCATGTCAAATCGACAAATTTTTTACCTGACCCCCTTTGATTTCGCTGAAAATTTTCTATCTTTTTCTACCCCCCGAAAGTTATTTTTCAGAATTTTTTCAAATTTTTTTTCCCGACTCAAAAAAAGTTATGAATTTTTGAAAAAAACCGCTCTTTTATTTTTAAATTGCCAGAACTTTTTCAAAAATTGACCGTTTGGGAACTTTTTTTTTTCAAAATTTTTGTTTTTAAATGTAGTTTTCGAAAAAAAATATGAAAAAATTTTCAGAATCCCAGATATATGAAATATTTTAGTTTTTTTGAAAAAACCGTAATTTTCTCAAAGTCCGACCGTTTTTTTTTTTTTTTTTTGCTCTAAAAATACTTCAACTAATTCTGCAATGATCCCCGTTAATCAAAAGATGTGACGACAATCGCTTCTAATTTTTTTTCTTGATTATAAAAAAATTTTTGTTGAATTTTTGCTGATTTTATATAACTTTGTTATGAAATTTTTTTTATTTCCTCGTGAAACCTCAAAAGTTGAAAAATAAAATTTTATTGGAGAATTTCAAGTGATTATCGTCCAAGAAATTGTTATTTTAAAAAAAAAAATAATTTTTTTCTCTCATTGACGTTATTTTGTCATGTTTCAGTACCAAAATGACGTTAAGTTGTCATATTTCAGTACCAAAAAAAAACGTCCATAAGAGTAAAAAAATAACGTCAATGAGAGAAAAAAATTATTTTTTTTTTTTAAATAACAATTTCTTGGACGATAATCACTTGAAATTCTCCAATAAAATTTTATTTTTTAACTTTTGAGGTTTCACGAGGAAATAAAAAAAATTTCATAACAAAGTTATATAAAATCAGCAAAAATTCAACAAAATTTTTTTTATAATCAAGAAAAAAAATTAGAAGCGATTGTCGTCACATCTTTTGATTAACGGGGATCATTGCAGAATTAGTTGAAGTATTTTTAGAGCAAAAAAAAAAAAAACGGTCGGACTTTGAGAAAATTACGGTTTTTTAAAAAAAACTAAAATATTTCATATATCTGGGATTCTGAAAATTTTTTCATATTTTTTTTCGAAAACTACATTTAAAAACAAAAGTTTTGAAAAAAAAAAAGTTCCCAAACGGTCAATTTTTGAAAAAGTTCTGGCAATTTAAAAATAAAAGAGCGGTTTTTTTCAAAAATTCATAACTTTTTTTGAGTCGGGAAAAAAAATTTGAAAAAATTCTGAAAAATAACTTTCGGGGGGTAGAAAAAGATAGAAAATTTTCAGCGAAATCAAAGGGGGTCAGGTAAAAAATTTGTCGATTTGACATGGAATGACCCATATATATGAGTTTGTTTCAAAAATCTATAGCATGTTATTCGATAAAACTCTTTAATTATCACAATGATATTAACTAATTGATATAGCTTATGTGATACAACAAATAGTTATAGGTATTCATTTGGTCTCTTATGATATATCAGCAACCAAAATGTTATAAGCACTCGGTAGCATAGGGGCAGCGTGCGTAGCTATGAGTAGGTAGGTACTAGGTTCGATTCGCATATAGGGCAAATATTTTCTTCGAAAAAAATCGTTTCTAAAGGCCAAGGAATGACGAATTACGACGAAAAATCCTCGTGGTAAAGCTCTCAATTAAGGAATTCATTTTATTTTCGATTTATGAAATATTTTATGCATATTTCTACACTATTTTATGCACTTAGCTTTATAATGTACATTGTAAGCAAATAAAGATTCATTTGAATCTCATCTTTATTAACATATATAAATATCTTTGAAACATATATGATCGTAGTAGGCTGCGAGACAAGGAAAAACCCTATTTTATTTAAATAGATCCTATATAAATTAATTTTTTTGCTTAGCAGTGTACAGTAGGCTGAAAGGGGGGGGGGGCAGTAGGTTCTGCGGGAGCGCTCGAAGTAGGCCCACCTGAGGTTCCGTAGGTTCAGTTGTGGTCCTCACTGACCTCTTTTGAGTCAAAAAGTCTACTTTCTGCCGTGCCGGAGGTTCATCGGAGGCCCTAACGCATGGTATTTTCAAACATTGTACCCTCCTTTAGATACCCAATAATCCGCTCTCGCCGATTTCTGCTCGGGGACGGAAGCCTTCATTTTGTGGGCTAAACGCGGCTCGAAAATTTCGACTCGGGACCCTCCTTTAGATACCCAATAATCCGCTCTCGCCGATTTCTGCTCGGGGACGGAAGCCTTCATTTTGTGGGCTGAACGCGACTCGAAAATTTCGACTCGGGGATACTCCCATGTTTCAGAGTCCGAGACAACTGTCGATCGGACAGCGCGAGACGGTAAATAAAATTGTTGAAAAGTGGTCAAGTGAAGGCATAATCAGGAAAAGCATGTCTGCGTATGCCAGCCAGATTGTGCTAATCGAAAAAAAAGAACGGCGAACCAAGACTGTGTGTCGATTACGGACAATTAAATCGAAAAATTGTGCGCGATTGGTATCCGTTACCGATCATCGACGACGAAATTGACAAACTCTCAGAGGCGAAAGTATTCGGCTCCTTGGACTTGAAAGACGGTTTCTTCCGTGTGCCAATCGAGGAAGATAGCGTAATTTTTACGTCGTTTATTGTCCCGGATGGACGATACGAATTTTTACGCGCACCGTTCAGACTGAGCAACATTTGACGAACAAAACAGTGGTCGCGTACTTAGACGATTTAATACTCCTCGGAAAAGACGAGGAGGACGCTTAAGACGATTTACGGCGCGTATTAAAAATGGCAAGTGAACACGGCCTGCGAATAAATTGGAAGGGATGTCAAATGATGGCTCGACGAGTGAAATATCTCGGCTATGTAATCGAGAACGGCTCAGTCAAGCCGTCGGCAAGACAAACAGCAGCGGTGGCGAATTTTCCGCGACCAACGACGGTCAAACAGGTGCAAAATCGTTCCTCGGGTGACCGGTTATTTTCGAAAATTCGTGCCACACTTCGCGTTGATAGCGAGACCGTTGGCGAAACTGCTAAGAGCCGATGAAAAATTCGAATTTGGCCAAGAGCAAGAACAAGCGTTCGAGACGCTCAAACAAGTGTTAGTTGCAAACCACGTGCTGAACCTATATAAAACTGACGTGCCGCCAGAATTGCATACCGACGCGTGCATGTATGGACTCGGAGCGATTATTCTGCAAAAGAATATCAAGGACGAAAAGTTATATCCAGTGGAAAACGGCGGAAGTGCAGGAAAAATATTCGAGCCACGAACTCGAAATCCTGGCAGTAATAAAGGCGTTAAAACAGTTTCGCGAGTGGCTTCTCGGTATACCGATAAAATTTGTGACGGACTGTCGAGCGTTCGCGCTCACAATGTTGTTGTTATTGTTTGACAACACAACTAGATATTATTATTAGTATATTATATTATAATTCATTATGATTATTATGATATATGTTTTATATGTTTATGTATTCATCATCCGTTGCCTCAAGGTGTTACCAGGGCATAATAAAATCAATTAATCAATCAATCAATCAATCTATCTCTCTCTCTCTCTCTCTCTCTCTCTCTCTCTCTCTCTCTCTCTCTCTCTCTTTCTCTCTCTCTCCCCCCTTTTTTGCTAGTGGACGTCGCAATAGTACAAGAAAAAGAAAACAAATAGGGAGGGGGGTAGATTCTGTAGGGTTAGACCCTACAGAATCCCATCGTGGTCGCGGCATCGGCCCCGAGCCGGAGGAACATCCTGGCCCCTCTTTCTGGGCGGACGTGCAAAATATTCACGTTACGATATATATAAATCATATGTATACGTGTGTATATATATAATTTTTTTTAGTGCAGTTTCCATTGTACGGGTCCTTTCCCCTTATTACATTCCCCACCATATTCCGCTACTCATCCCCAACTTGCGGCCGCAGTCGACTTCGCCCTCTGTTTCGCATGACATTTCTGCCATGGGTATAAGGAAACTGCGGAAAACCTATATCAGCCGGTCTCAGGTTCGCCTCCCAGTTTTGGAACTAGTCGCGTTTCGACGAGGAATAAATCACGGGCTACACACAAGACACACACACGTATTGGTCCGTGCTCGGGACATCCGTGTAGAACTGGAGCTACGTCACGCCCGTATTTATTTTTCTCCGAGACTACGAAACTGGGATTCAAACCCGCGGCCTCCTGATACTCTTGTCCAGGGGCAAGCACGCTAACCATGAGACCAGCACAGCGGTTTTATACGTGTGTATATATATATATACTAGCTTTTATCCGCAACTTCGTCAGCGTGAATAGAGAAAAAGGAAGAAAGAAAGAAAAAAGGTAGTGTCATATTTCTCAAGCGCATTTGTAGACTGACTGACTGAGGTAATTGTTGGGTTGGTTATCTAATGAAGTATATGGCTTTGCAATATAGTTCTACAGAAATATATGGTTTTGTAATATAGTTATACAGCAGCATATGGCTTTGTAATATAGTTCTGTAGACAACATTGTATAATTTATGGTCTTAGGCAAGCACATTCAAGTTTTTTTGGTCCTGTAACTTATTAATTGTCATAGAAAATTCCAACGCCATTGGGACTTGCAGCCTATTAAACTAAAACAACTCTATGACCACCAAATGACGTCATGTAGGAACACTTATTATTCTTTCTAATAAGATTCGGAAACGTACGTGCTTCTTCTGTTTCACATCTGAAAAGCTATTTCAAGGATGAACTGGCTTCTCTGATTTAGGAATGGCTACTTTACCATGGTCAGACTGCTCCGTCGTTTCAGCAGCTCTCACGCTAGCTGGCCGCTCGGGTTGCTCTTCTGTGTGAGAATGCGCTTTCTGCGGTGTCTCGCCTGCTCTCAAGCTGCCTCGTCGCGCAGCTTGCTCTTCCCGCCGAGCTTGACATTGTTGCGGTGTCTCTGAAGCTCTTGAGTTGACTTACCGCTCAGCTTGTTCTTCGCATCAAGCTTGCGATGGATGGAATGCCTTTTTTTCTCTCTCCGACGGTCCGACTGCATCGACGTTTCTACATCTCTGCGAGCCGGTTGACGCCTGGCCTGCTCAATCCTTCTACTTAAGCTCTGCTTGAGGTGACGTCTCTTGCATTCTAGCTACCTCCATAGCTCCTCTTTTATTAGAACTTTTTGACAAAATAGACTTACGTTTCCCCGGCATTTTTTTAACTCTATGCCGTCAGCATGTGTAATAAATATTCGTATATTAGGAGTACAACTTTGCAGTGACCGTTTTACTTAGAGAGCCACTGCGGCCGAAGTAGTGGCCCTAGCTCAATAAAAAAGTGGCATTTTAAACTAGAGGCTCTGCCAATGTAAACAATTTAAAAAAGCTAACGGATACGTGTATGCATTATAAAGTTATAGGCACTCAAACATGGCAACCTACGAACCGAATTCTCAGCATTTGCGGGAGGTTATGATTTACTTCTTCAACATCAAGAAATCTGCGGCTGAGGCCCACCGTTTGCTTGTAGATGCTTACGGGGAGGATTCTATTAGTGAGAAAACGTGTCGGCGGTGGTTTCAACGCTTCAAAAGTGGAGATTTTGAGTTCGAGAACAAGCATGGTGGCGGAAGGCAGAAAGTTTTTGGAGACGCAGAATTGGAGACCTTGCTGGACCAGGATTCGTGCCAAACTCAAGAGGAACTCGCCGAGACGTTAGGAGTAACCCAGCAAGCAGTTTCAAAACGTCTCCGAGATATGGGTATGATCCAAAAGCAAGGAAACTGGGTCCCGCATGAGTTGAAGCCGAGAGACATCGAGCGCCGATTTTTCACCTGTGAACAACTGCTCCAAAGACAACAAAGGAAGGGATTTTTGCACCGGATTGTGACTGGAGATGAAAAGTGGGTTCACTACGATAATCCTAAACGCCGAAAATCATGGGGACTGCCTGGTCATATTCCGTCATCGACGCCCAAACCGAATATTCACGGATCCAAAATGATGCTGTGTATCTGGTGGGACCAGCTGGGCGTTGTGTACTATGAGCTGCTCAAACCATCCGAAACCATCACAGGGGAACTCTACCGACGTCAGTTGATGCGCTTGAGTAAGGCACTCAAAGAGAAACGGCCACAATTCAACGAAAGACATGACAAGGTGATACTGCAGCATGACAATGCCCGACCCCATGTTGCAAATGTCGTGAAAAAGTACTTGGAAACGCTGAAATGGGAGGTTTTATCCCACCCGCCGTACTCTCCAGACATTGCCCCTTCCGACTATCACTTGTTCCGGTCAATGGCACACGATTTGGCTGACCAGCACTTCGGTACTTACGAAGAAGTCAAAAATTGGGTCGATTCCTGGATTGCGTCCAAGGACCAAGACTTTTATCGACGCGGGATTCGAATGCTACCTGAAAGATGGGCCGAGGTCGTAGCTAGCGACGGGCAGTACTTTGATTGAAAAATATGTAGCCACTTTTTTATAATAAAGCCTTAAACTTTTGAAAAAAAACGGTCACTGCAAAGTTGTGCTCCTTATACATAAAATAAAAAGTAAGTGAGATGAACGCCGCGAAATTTTTTGAAAAAGTACTGGAGCTGACCACCGCTAAAGTTTTTTTTAAGAGTACCTGAGTACCTGAAATGGCCAGAAGAGATAGAGTAAGAGTGGGCAAAAAAATGTACATAGCCCGAGTAGGCCAGAAAAAATCGCCGAGTCCACCTCCACGCGCGAACTCTCATAAAGTACCTGGGATACCGCAACCAATTTTTTGTTGTACAGTAACACCCCGATTAACAGGGGTGCTCGGGACTGAACAATCCACGGATAATTGAAATCACGTTTATTCCGAAATAAATTGCATACAACTTTTTATAATTATCAATCCGATCTCAATTTTATTATAGAGTACACATGACTTGTTATATTTAATGATAATCATTGTTACGTCCTGGCTCAACTCAATAGAATTTCCTTAAAAACCAACGAAACGTGCAATATGAAGATTAACAAAAGAGCAAAGAAATATGTATAAATTATCGCGAGACTCGCGGGTTTCCGGAGACGCGGGTTATCGGAGTCTCTTAGAAGTTTGGCGTCAGAAAGATCGCGCCCGCCCTGAGAATAAAGCAACCAAGTTTTTCCACGGTATCAACGATTTGCCCCACCCGCGATGGGGTGCATAATAGAATTGTTGCGTCGTGTCATCCAATATATCGCGTTTCCCCGTGCAGTGCGGCCCTCCCCGCTTCAGTACTTGCGAATTTCGTGTGCGTATTTTCCCTTCTCTCTTTATTAGCGCCTTCTCAATTCGCGATCTTTGCGTGATTCCCCCGTGCCCCTTAATAATTTCCCCTAATAGTAATGCGGTTTTTCCTGAACGCCCTCCCTCGCCCCCCTTGCCGTCACTTGAATACTTCCTAGCTGGAGCCGGGTACTCGCTGGCCCGCTAAGGCGTGCGCGCCTATAGCTGTCTCTCTCGGTTCGGCTGACCAGCGAGCGACCCCGCGAATCATAACAAACCTTGCTACGAGTTCTTAGCAAGGGTGCTCGGAATAAGAGCCGGACAATTTTATCATTTAGTGTGAAATATTATTTCGGACTCTAAATAATTATTCGAGCAATTCCATTTCCCGCTTCTCCCACCCCTGGTGAGTACATCGTGTACGAGAATCCCCTCATCTCTGAGATCCGCTTTCACTACCACTTTGGGGAATCGGGAAGAGGGAAACGCAGTAAACAAAATTACACCACACATAAAAGTAAGAAAGGATAATATTTCATAATTACAAAAAAAATGGATTGGCGGTGAAAACAAAATAATATAAAAAAAGTAAAAGGTAATTAGGCAAATAAAAAAACGGGAGAATGTACAAATAAGAAAGGGGGGAATGTGCCACGAAATCGTAGCAAGGTTTATGATGATTCGCGAGGCACTCGCTGGTCAGCCGAACCGAGCGAGACAGCTATAGGCGCGCATGCCTTGGCGGGCCAGCAAGTACCCGGTTCGAGCTAAGAAGTATTCAAATGACGGCAAGGGGGGGGGGGCGAGGGAGGGCCTTCAGGAAAAATCGCATTACTGTTAGGGGAAATTATTAAGGGGGCACGGGGGGATCACGCAAAGATCACAAATTGAGAAGACGCCAATAAAAAGAGAAGGGAAACTACGCACACGAAATTCGCAAGTACTGAAGCGGGGAGGGCCGCACTGTACGGGGAAACGCGATATTTTGTATGATACGGTGCAACAATTCTATTATGCACGTGGATTGCGAGGGCAGATATTTGGTGGAGGGTAACGTAAGACATGCGGGACTTACTGGGTCGATTCTCGGCTAATCCCAATCGTCCCGACGGGAAGCTTTTTCTCGTCTCATCACTTGCACGCAAAAAAAAGAAAACAAAGCACGAAAAGTAATCAGTAAATATTATATTTTCTTACTTTTATTTCTGGTGTAATTTTGTTTACTGCGTTTCCCTCTCCCCGATTCCCTAAGGTGGCAGTGAATCCCCTGGGGCCGTCACAATATATAAAACATTGATATATATATTGTTACGTGGCAGCTTTTTCGGGAGTTCCAGAGGCACGCGGATGCGGCCCTCTCGCTCGACGCTCATCCCGAATCGGACCCATAGGTCATATTTAGGCGGGCAAATTTATGTTATTAATTTGGTTTTCCTTTTTATGTGTTCGATTGTTTTGCGCGAGACCGTGCAAGTTGAATTGGGACCACGAGAACTTGAAGCCCTTCAAGAATAACTTTTACTTTCACACCCGAACATATCGTCTCGTCATTCTTGCGAGGTCGACAACAGCCAAGCTCGCGACATTGAGCACGGCGTTGAGATCGTCATCACCACTCTCGGACGTCTCATTGACCTCTTGGAACGCAGCACGAAGGCATACGGGTGCACTATGTCATTCCCGCAAAGCCGATCGTACGCTTGACACGGGCTTCTGGCTACAGCTGGGCATTGGACCGTTGAAACTGTCGACCGGTGCCTCTGTCGAACTCGAATTAACCTAAGGAGGGGGGGGGGGCAGTTTTCGCATTTGGCGGAAAAGCAGGAGTCGTGACTTGGTCGCGGAGCGTCGAGCGGAACGGACGGAAGTCCGTTCCGTCTTCGCATCGTAAGGGTAGCCGCCGGTGATCTCGGCTATCGCACAAGAAGTAGGGTCCTCGGCCGGTCTCTTTTCTTTAACGTCCTTCGACTTGGCCGTTCGGTCCGGCCTGGTGACAGCCTCTGCCTCACGGAGACGAGGCCCGTATCGTTTTCTGTGTTTCTTCTTTAGTTTGTTTAAATCGTTTGCGTCGCTGTTCGGGAACGTGACAAGTCGCACCGTTGGACAATCCTGCGTGTTTGTGGTATCCATTCCACGTTGGGAATCTATGTGCCACGCGGAAGACCGCGAAAAGTAAGTGCAAGTGTGCAGAGTAAGTGGACGCCGGAGATCGGCGATCGTTTAGTCTTGTGTTTTTTTTTGCATCGATGTGCAGGCCACGGCGGGGCGAGTGTGTGAGCGAGGCGGTGAGACTGCACTTACCCGCGGCGAAAATTGCTGTGTGCGTGACCGCATGAAGTAAGTTCATCATGGAATGTTTCGTGTTTGCGTCTTGTGATTTGAAAGAACGAATCCTTCATTTGCTCTCGGCGAGCCGCTATAGCGGCTGGCGCCCTTTAAAAAAATAAATCGCCGGAAGAAACGCAAGTTTCTTTTGTGACGATATATATGTTTTAAATATTTTTTATATAGGGTAAGTCCGAGGCAGTTGGCTACAGTTTTTTCAAGGATCCGTCAAAATAAAAGTACAGACATTTCTTAACCTATTTTTGTTTGTAATTAAACTTTAAACATTTAACTTTAAGATAATTTACGAAATTAAAATAAACGTCTATCAGATCAAACTTCAAATTACTATTTTTTTAATTCACGAATGACTATCTCTCCCGGAGTATCCGGGTGTGATGGCCATAGGAGTAGAGGTGAGATGGCCAGTTACCCAGCATTATGCTATTTGGTTTCAAGTTTTGTTTCCTAATTTGTTTTTAATTTGGCCTCATTTGAAACACATATAATCGAAATCAGTATAATTTTGGTGTACCCAAAGTTGGCATACTATCCACTAACGCCAGTTTTCGATGAGACGAGTTTCCTAAAAATGTTCGCCGCAGATTTTTTTGTCATTGTTCTTATATCGTCTTTCTAAGGTCTTCCTAGGTATTTCGTAGATCCTAGCGGTCGCACGAACCGACAATTTATCATTTTTATGCAGCGCTAATAGCTGCTTTTAATGATTCTTGAGTACAATCCCCTCGTAGAGGAATTGGTTTTCTCTTTTACTTATTAGGCATCTAAAACAAATGTCAAAAAAATGAATTGAACATATTACAACACTATGGGCATCATACACCGACTGTTCGAGGCCATCTCTCCTAATCTCCGGGGAGAGATGGCCACATCTAAAATGTAAACAAGTAGAAACAATAAATGCGAAATCTTGAGGTTATAACAAAGCACTGTTCGTGAAATATTAAGAAATACAAAAGTAATGGTTACTTTTACAAAATAACATTACCACAATGTAAACTTAACATTTTTTTCCAAACGTTCGTTCGTACACTTCCACCTGCGCACGACGCGAAATGAACTAAGCAGTAACAGGTGAAATATAGTGCGCGGTTCTATGAAATATTTCTATTGGCCATCTCTCCCTTGGCGCCAACTCCGCCGAAAGTACCGTATACCGTAAAACCACACAACTATGGTCCAAATATGTGTTTCTCCCACTAAAGATTCGATTTATATATTTAATACCTCGCTTTTATACAGGGTCATCCACAATAGGTGTATCAGCGGGAAATTCCGGGTTCGGCAGGTTACTCCGAAGATTTCTACCGAGCCGTTTTCTTTTTTTCGCCTCCGTCATTAAATGGGAAGCATTAGAAAATAGGCGTTGGATCTTCGAAATTAACGCTCGAATCCGCCATGTTGGACGATCGAAAAGGGCAGAAGAGTAGACGAAGGGCCACGAAGTCGTAGCCGACGTCAAGAAGGTTCTGCGAAACAGCAGCGTTTGACAAATGCCAGCGCGCATGATCTGACGTTTAGCGAAACATTCACTACGTTGCCTGTCAACCTATTCGGCCCGAGAATCGTGACACACGATTTGACGTTTCACCTATCGTCTGCTATCGCTCGGCGTATTGCGTGCCAAAGCGTGAAGCGCGCCGCAATTAATGACATTTACGAATTTTGCAGCGATTATCCATCGAGAGCGCCTGTTCTTTTTGCTTCCTTAAGAAATAAAAATTAACAAAACCAAAGAAATGTCAATGATTATCGAATTTCGATAAACCGAACGATTTTTCTTGCGTATTGAAAAAAAATCAATACATAAGTTTTTATTAACAAACTCTCAATAACTTGACGCTACATTTTCGAGAATTGGATGTTTTCGGGATTCCATTTCTCATTCGACCACTCGGTTCAGTATAATAGTCGGATTGATCTCCAAAAATACATTTTTCTGTACGAATATCATCTCAAAGTGTGTTCGAGCTGGGTTAGGAAACATGAGGAGAAGCTTTCCATTTCCTCATTAGGGGAGACGAAATCAGTCGGTTTCGGCAGACGAAAATCGATACGACGTTTTTTGGGATTGAAAATAGATGAGAAGATCTTCTGCACCGCCTGAGATACAATTTTTCACGTACCGACACGGGTTGATTCTGGAAATCCCAAAGCGTTGCGACTCTGTTTGCGGTTTCTCTTAAGGGGTAACACCACTCGAGCGGCAGAAAATTAGGCCTAACTTTGACAATTTATTTTTGCAGCATGAAAAAAAGAATAGGATTTCTTATGAGAGGGTTAATGTAAGACATATTAAAGGATGTAAAAATTATTGTAATTTTCATACAAAATAGCGACGACAGAGCCCATCTTGAAAAACTTGTTTTTCAAACTGGGAGGCCGGAATACGCGAACCCTTTGCATGAATCGATTTGAATTTTGATCGCAGCTTCATAATTACATTCTCTATGGGCATACGTAGCCGTTTTTTTAAATTAAATGTAAACTTTTTTTTATAAACAATTTATTGCTTATCTTTTGGGCAAAAAATCGATTTATTTCTTTCAATGTCCGCCATTTTTTCAAAATTTGATCGAAAAATCCCTACGTCGTCCCATAGAGAATGTAATTGTGAAGCTACTATCAACATTTCAAATCGATCCGTTGCAAAGGTGTTCGTGTACTCCGTTCTCCCAGTTTTAAAAAACATGTTTTTCAGGATGGGCTTTGTCGCTGCCATTTTGCATGAAAATTATAATTCATTTTTTTTATCCTTTAGTATGTGTTAAATAAACCCTCTAAAAAGAAATCCTATCCTTTTATCAAATTCCCAAAATAAATTGTCAAAGTTAGGCCTTATTTTCTGCCGCTAGAGTGGTGTTACCCCTCAAGAATATTAGAACACCAGCGTTATGTAAAGGGTCAACATTTGTGCTACTTTATAATAAAATGTTATTTATTTATTCATTTCACTTGTAATCAGAGCAAATGGACAATTCATGCGGTGCACGAATCGTTGTCCGAATTGATTTAATCTTCTTCGCGATCGGGAACGAGATGAATTTATCTCGTTTCAATATCATCGGAAAGGAGATGAAATCAATGGTGAACTCGTCGTGACGGCTTCGAGTATGTCCTACGGACACTAGAAGAATCAGTGACAGAATTGATTTCATCTCCATTCGCGATCGGGAACGAGATGAAATCATCTCTTTGCGATATTATCGGAATGGAGATGAAATCAACCGCGAATTCGTTGTGACGCTGTCGAGTATGTCCTATGGATAATGCAGGAATCACTGACAGAATTGATTTCATCTCCGTTCGCGATCGGGAACGGGATGAATTCATCTCGTTCCAATATAATCGGAAACGAGAGGAAATCAAAGGCAAACTCGTCGTGACGGCTTCGAGAATGTCCTACGGACGCTAGAAGAATCATTGACAGAATTGATTTCATCTTCGTTCGCGATCGGGAACGAGATGAAACGATCTCTTTGCGATATTATCGGAATGGAGATGAAATCAACCGCGAAGTCGGTGTGACGTTGTCGAGTATGTCCTATGGATAATGCACGAATCGTTGTCTGAATTGATTTCATCTCCTATCGCAATCGGGAACGAGATGAATTTATCATGTTTCAATGTCATCGGAAAGGAGATGAAATCAATTTCGAACTCGTCGTGACGGCTTCGAGTATGTCCTACGGATGCTAGAAGAATCATTGACAGAATTGATTTCATCTTCGTTCGCGATCGGGAACGAGATGAAATCATCTCTTTGCGATATTATCGGAATGGAGATGAAATCAACCGCGAACTCGGTGTGACGTTGTCGAGTATGTCCTATGGATAATGCACGAATCGTTGTCCGAATTGATTTCATCTTCTATCTCGATCGGGAACGAGATGAATTTATCTCGTTTCAATATAATCAGAAAGGAGATGAAATCAATGGCGAACTCGTCGTGACGTTGTCGAGTGTATCCTATGGATATTGCACGAATCACTGACAGAATTGATTTCATCTCCGTTCGCGATCGGGAACGGGATGAATTCATCTCGTTCCGATATAATCGGAAACGAGAGGAAATCAAAGGCAAACTCGTCGTGACGGCTTCGAGAATGTCCTACGGACGCTAGAAGAATCATTGACAGAATTGATTTCATCTTCGTTCGCGATCGGGAACGAGATGAAATCATCTCTTTGCGATATTATCGGAATGGAGATGAAATCAACCGCGAACTCGGTGTGACGTTGTCGAGTATGTCCTATGGATAACGCACGAATCGTTGTCCGAATTGATTTCATCTTCTATCGCGATCGGGAACGAGATGAATTTATCTCGTTTCAATATAATCGGAAAGGAGATGAAATCAATGGCGAACTCGTCGTGACGTTGTCGAGTGTATCCTATGCATATTGCACGAATCACTGACAGAATTGATTTCATCTCCGTTCGCGATCGGGAACGGGATGAATTCATTTCGTTCCGATATAATCGGAAACGAGAGGAAATCAAAGGCAAACTCGTCGTGACGGCTTCGAGTATGTCCTACGGACACTAGAAGAATCATTGACAGAATTTATTTCATCGCCGTTCGCGATCGGGAACGAGGTGAAATAATCTCTTTGCGATATTATCGAAATGGAGATGAAATCAACCGCGAACTCGGTGTGACGTTGTCGAGTATCTCCTATGGATAATGCACGAATCGTTGTCCGAATTGATTTCATCTTCTATCGCGATCGGGAACGAGATGAATTTATCTCGTTTCAATATAATCGGAAAGGAGATGAAATCAATGGCGAACTCGTCGTGACGTTGTCGAGTGTATCCTATGGATATTGCACGAATCACTGACAGAATTGATTTCATCTCCGTTCGCGATCGGGAACGGAATGAATTCATCTCGTTCCGATATAATCGGAAACGAGAGGAAATCGAAGGCAAACTCGTCGTGACGGCTTCGAGTATGTCCTACGGACACTAGAAGAATCATTGACAGAATTTATTTCATCGCCGTTCGCGATCGGGAACGAGGTGAAATCATCTCTTTGCGATATTATCGAAATGGAGATGAAATCAACCGCGAACTCGGTGTGACGTTGTCGAGTATCTCCTATGGATAATGCACGAATCGTTGTCCGAATTGATTTCATCTCCTATCGCGATCGGGAACGAGATGAATTTATCTCGTTTCAATATAATCGGAAAGGAGATGAAATCAATGGCGAACTCGTCGTGACGGCTTCGAGTATGTTCTACGGACACTAGAAGAATCAGTGACAGAATTGATTTCATCTCCATTCGCGATCGGGAACGAGATGAAATCATCTCTTTGCGATATTATCGGAATGGAGATGAAATCAACCGCGAATTCGTTGTGACGCTGTCGAGTATGTCCTATGGATAATGCAGGAATCACTGACAGAATTGATTTCATCTCCGTTCGCGATCGGGAACGGGATGAATTCATCTCGTTCCGATATAATCGGAAACGAGAGGAAATCAAAGGCAAACTCGTCGTGACGGCTTCGAGAATGTCCTACGGACGCTAGAAGAATCATTGGCAGAATTGATTTCATCTTCGTTCGCGATCGGGAACGAGATGAAATCATCTCTTTGCGATATTATCGGAATGGAGATGAAATCAACCGCGAACTCGGTGTGACGTTGTCGAGTATGTCCTATGGATAACGCACGAATCGTTGTCCGAATTGATTTCATCTTCTATCGCGATCGGGAACGAGATGAATTTATCTCGTTTCAATATAATCGGAAAGGAGATGAAATCAATGGCGAACTCGTCGTGACGTTGTCGAGTGTATCCTATGGATATTGCACGAATCACTGACAGAATTGATTTCATCTCCGTTCGCGATCGGGAACGGGATGAATTCATTTCGTTCCGATATAATCGGAAACGAGAGGAAATCAAAGGCAAACTCGTCGTGACGGCTTCGAGTATGTCCTACGGACACTAGAAGAATCATTGACAGAATTTATTTCATCGCCGTTCGCGATCGGGAGCGAGGTGAAATAATCTCTTTGCGATATTATCGAAATGGAGATGAAATCAACCGCGAACTGGGTGTGACGTTGTCGAGTATCTCCTATGGATAATGCACGAATCGTTGTCCGAATTGATTTCATCTTCTATCGCGATCGGGAACGAGATGAATTTATCTCGTTTCAATATAATCGGAAAGGAGATGAAATCAATGGCGAACTCGTCGTGACGTTGTCGAGTGTATCCTATGGATATTGCACGAATCACTGCCAGAATTGATTTCATCTCCGTTCGCGATCGGGAACGGGATGAATTCATCTCGTTCCGATATAATCGGAAACGAGAGGAAATCGAAGGCAAACTCGTCGTGACGGCTTCGAGTATGTCCTACGGACACTAGAAGAATCATTGACAGAATTTATTTCATCGCCGTTCGCGATCGGGAACGAGGTGAAATCATCTCTTTGCGATATTATCGAAATGGAGATGAAATCAACCGCGAACTCGGTGTGACGTTGTCGAGTATCTCCTATGGATAATGCACGAATCGTTGTCCGAATTGATTTCATCTCCTATCGCGATCGGGAACGAGATGAATTTATCTCGTTTCAATATAATCGGAAAGGAGATGAAATCAATGGCGAACTCGTCGTGACGGCTTCGAGTATGTTCTACGGACACTAGAAGAATCATTGACAGAATTTATTTCATCTCCATGCGCGATTGGGAACAAGATGAAATTATCTCTTTGCGATATTATCGAAATGGACATGAAATCAACCGCGAACTCGATGCGACCTTATCGAGTATATCGTATGGATAATGCACGAATCGTTGTCCGAATTGATTCCATCTCCTATCGCAATCGGGAACGAGATGAATTTATCTTGTTTCAATATCATCGGAAAGGAGATGAAATCAATGGCAAACTCGTCGTGACGGCTTCGAGTGAGTCCTACTGACACTAGAAGAACCATTGACAGAATTGATTTCATCTCCGTTCGCGATCGGGAACGAGATGAAACCATCTGTTTGCGATATTATCGGAATGGAGATGAAATCAACCGCGAACTCGTTGTGACGTTATCGAGTATGTCCTATGGATAATGCACGAATCGTTGTCTGACTTGATTTCATCTCCTATCGCGATCGGAAACGAGATGAATGTGTCTCGTTTCAATATCATCGGAAAGGAGATGAAATCAATGGCGAACTCGTCGTGACGGCTTCGAGTATGTCCTACGGACACTAGAAGAATCATTGACAGAATTGATTTCATCTCCTTTCGCGATCGGGAACGAGATGAAATCATCTCTTTGCGATATTATCGGAATGGAGATTAAATCAACCGCGAAGTCGTTGTGACGTTGTCGAGTATCTCCTATGGATAATGCACGAATCGTTGTCCGAATTGATTTCATCTCCTATCGAGATCGGGAACGAGATGAATTTATCTCGTTGCAATATCATCGGAAAGGAGATGAAATCAATGGCGAACTCGTCGTGACGTTGTCGAGTGTATCCTATGTATACTTCCCGAATCACTGACAGAATTGATTTCATCTCCGTTCGCGATCGGAAACGAGACGAATTCATCTCGTTCCGATATGATCGGAAACGAGATGAAATCAAAGGCAAACTCGTCGTTACGGCTTCGAGTATGTTCTACGGACACTAGAAGAATCATTGACAGAATTGATTTCATCTCCGTTCGCGATCGGGAACGAGGTGAAATCATCTCTTCGCGATATCAACCGCGAACTCGGTGTGGCGTTGTCGCGTGTGTCCTATGAATAATGCACGAATCGTTGTCCGAATTGATTTCATCTCCTATCGCGATCGGGAACGAGATGAATTTATCTTGTTTCAATATCATCGGAAAGGAGATGAAATCGATGGCCAACTCGTCGTGACAGTTTCGAGTATGTCCTACGGACACTAGAAGAATCATTGACAGAATTGATTTCATCTCCATTCGCGATCGGGAACGAGATGAAATCATCTCTTTGCCATAAATTCGCTATGGAGATGAAATCAACCGCGAACTCCTTGTTGCCGGCTGTTGCCGTCCGAGATGAAATCAATTCGGACAACGATTCGTGCATAATCCATAGGACATACTCGACAACATCACAACGAGTTCGCGGTTGATTTCATCTCCATTCCGATAATATCGCAAAGTGATGATTTCATCTCGTTCCCTATCGCGAACGGAGATGAAATCAATTCTGTCAATGATTCTTCTAGTGTCCGTAGGACATACTCGACGCCGTCACGACGAGTTCGCCATTGATTTCATCTCCTTTCCGATGATATTGAAACGAGAGAAATTCATCTCGTTCCCGATCGCGATAGAAGATGACATCAATTCGGACAACGATTCGTGCATTATCCATAGGACATACTCGACAACGTCACAAACAGTTCGCGGTTGATTTCATCTCCATTCCGATAATATCGCAAAGAGATGATTTCATCTTGTTCCCGATCGCGAACGAAGATGAAATCAATTCTGTCAAAGATTCTTCTAGTGTCCGTAGGACATACTCGAAGCCGTCACGACAAGTTCGCCATTGATTTCATCTCCTTTCCGATGATATTGAAACGAGATAAATTCATCTCGTTTCCGATCGCGATAGGAGATGAAATCAATTCGGACAACGATTCGTGCATTATCCATAGGACATACTCGACAACGTCACAACGAGGTCGCGGTTGATTCCATCTCCATTCCGATAATATCGCAAAGAGATCGTTTCATCTCGTTCCCGATCGCGAACGGAGATGAAATCAATTCTGTCAATGATTCTCCTAATGTCCATAGGACATACTCGAAGCCGTCACAACGAGTTCGCCATTGATTTCATCTCCTTTCCGATGATATTGAAACGAGATAAATTCATCTTGTTCCCGATCGCGATAGGAGATGAAATCAATTCGGACAACGATTCGTGCATTATCCATAGGACATACTCGACAACGTCACAACGAGGTCGCGGTTGATTCCATCTCCATTCCGATAATATCGCAAAGAGATGATTTCATCTCGTTCCCGATCGCGAACGGAGATGAAATCAATTCTGTCAATGATTCTTCTAGTGTCCGTAGAACATACTCGAAGCCGTCACGACGAGTTTGCCTTTGATTTCCTCTCGTTTCCGATTATATCGGAACGAGATGAATCCATCTAGTTCCCGATCGCGAACGGAGATACAATCAATTCTGTCAGTGATTCGTGGAGTATCCATAGGATACACTCGACAACGTCACGACGAGTTCGCCATTGATTTCATCTCCTTTTCGATAATATCGCGACGACATGAATTCATCTCGTTCCCGATCCCGAACGGAGATGAAATCGATTCTGTCAGTGATTCGTGCAGTATCCATAGCATACACTCGACAACGTCACGACGAGTTCGCCATTGATTTTATCTCCTTTCCGATGATATTGAAACAAGATAAATTCATCTCGTTCCCGATTGTGATAGGAGATGAAATCAATTCGGACAATGATTCCTGCATTATCCATAGGACATACTCGACAACGTCACAACGAGTTCGCGGTTGATTTCATCTCCAATCCGATAATATCGCAAAGAGATGATTTCATCTCGTTCCCGATCGCGAACGAAGATGAGATCAATTCTGTCAATGATTCTTCTAGTGTCCGTAGGACATACTCGAAGCCGTCACGACGAGTTCGCCATTGATTTCATCTCCTTTCCGATTATATTGAAACGAGATAAATTCATCTCGTTCCCGATCGCGATAGGAGATGAAATCAATTCGGACAACGATTCGTGCATTATCCATACGACATACTCGACAACGTCACAACGAGTTCGCGGTTGATTTCATCTCCATTCCGATAATATCGCAAAGAGATGATTTCACCTCGTTCCCGATCGCGAACGAAGATGAAATCAATTCTATCAATGATTCTTCTAGTGTCCGTAGGACATACTCGAAGTCGTCACGACGAGTTTGCCTTTGATTTCCTCTCGTTTCCGATTATATCGGAACGAGATGAATTCATCCCGTTCCCGATCGCGAACGGAGATGAAATCAATTCTGTCAGTGATTCGTGCAGTATCCATAGGATACACTCGACAACGTCACGACGAGTTCGTCATTGATTTCATCTCCTTTCCGATTATATTGAAACGAGATAAATTCATCTCTTTCCCGATCGCGATAGGAGATGAAATCAATTCGGACAACGATTCGTGCATGATCCATAGGACATACTCGACAGCATCACAACGAGTTCGCGGTTGATTTCATCTCCATTCCGATAATATCGCAAAGAGATGATTTCATCTCGTTCCCGATCGCGAATGGAGATGAAATCAATTCCTTCAATGATTCTTCTAGTATCCGTAGGACGTACTCGAAGCCGTCACCACGAGTTCACCATTGATTTCATCTCCTTTCCGATGATATTGAAACGAGATAAATTCATCTCGTTCCCGATCGCGATAGGAGATGAAATCAATTCGGACAACGATTCGTGCATTATCCATAGGACATACTCGACAACGTCACAACGAGTTCGCGGTTGATTTCATCTCCATTCCGATTATATCGCAGAGATGATTTCACCTCGTTCCCGATCGCGAACGAAGATGAAATCAATTCTGTCAATGATTCTTCTAGTGTCCGTAGGACATACTCGAAGCCGTCACGACGAGTTTGCCTTTGATTTTCTCTCGTTTCCGATTATATCGGAACGAGATGAATTCATCCCGTTCCTGATCGCGAACGGAGATGAAATCAATTCTGTCAGTGATTCGTGCAGTATCCGTAGGATACACTCGACAACGTCACGACGAGTTCGCCTTTGATTTCATCTCCTTTCCGATTATATCGGAACGAGATAAATTCATCTCGTTCCCGATCGCGATAGGAGATGAAATCAATTCGGACACCGATTCGTGCATTATCCATAGGATATACTCGACAGCGTCACAACGAGTTCGCGGTTGATTTCATCTCCATTCCGATAATATCGCAAAGAGATGATTTCATCTCGTTCCCGATCGCGAATGGAGATGAAATCAATTCTGTCAATGATTCTTCTAGTGTCCGTAGGACATAGTCGAAGCCGTCACGACGAGTTCACCATTGATTTCATCTCCTTTCCGATGATATTGAAACGAGATAAATTCATTCCATTCCCGATCGCGATAGGAGATGAAATCAATTCGGACAACGATTCGTGCACCGTATGAATTGTCCATTTGCTCTGATCACAAGTGAAATGAATAAATATGTAACATTTTATTATAAAGTAGCACAAATGTTGACCCTTTACATAACGCTGGTGTTCTAATATTCTCAAGGGGTAACACCACTCTAGCGGCAGAAAATAAGGCCTAACTTTGACAATTTATTTTGGGACTTTGATAAAAGGATAGGATTTCTTTTTAGAGGTTTTATTTAATACTGTGACGTGACATTTGGGCGGTCCCGCCACAGATTCAAAAAGGTGTCGACCAGTGGGTCGGATTTACGACCCTGGGGCGTCACAGGTCGGCCTGAGGGGACTCCAGGACGCGAGGACTCACTGCGCGTGGAAATCCCTCTATATCGGCGAACGATGGCTATCGCGGAGCGCCGCGATACTACCTTACTCAGGCTACCTTCGGCCGACTCTCCACGTGACGAGGCCTTCCATGCGGGCCGCGTGGAGAGTCGACTCCGAACTCTGAGCGCGCGACCCAAAAATCCCACCTGTAAATACCTACCTAAACGTACGCTAAAAAGATTGCAGGTCAGTGAATTTGAGAAAATGACGGGACGGACGGAACGAAGTGCGGGTTGGCCCATTCGCGCGCCTCATTTCGCCCCGACTAAGGAAAGGAGAGGGTATTATCTGAGAGGCATAACTTCCGGTCTTGCGGATCGCGGCACTCCGCGTGAATTGGTCTAGGAGGACATCCCCGTGCCTCTACTCTTTGGCAAGCGAGCGTCGACCATCAGTGCTCGCGGAATCGGATGCCGGGAGGGACGCTGGAATAAGGCCAACAGACTGTGTCGCCCGTCCCTCCCGACTTCGCAACCTGGCGTTGCACCATCCCTACGGTCACCCCGGGCTTCCTGGACCGGATGAAACCGGCGCCTCGTCGAAGGGGGTCGGAGCGGTGTATCGGCGGCCGGGGTGTATCTCGCCTGGTGGCCAAACTTCCCTGTGGGCCCACCGTTCCTCCCGGGACGCCGGGAGGTAGCGAGGGAGGGCTCCCCCCGGTTTCGGGGATCCCGCCCCGGCTCCTAGAGGAAGATGCTCGGGGTGCCGCTCTATTTCGTTGCGGGGAGAGGTGCGGGCGCGCGGGGTGTCGCGGGGAAGCGCGACCGTGGTCGCGGATTCTGCCGAGACCACGTGGCCCGTGCGAGTGAGACAGACTCGCTCACGTGCTCACACGAGTAAGGAGTGGGGCGTGGCGCGCGAGTGGGGGTCATAGGTAGGCCGGGAGCACCGCGGGAGCGTCGCACGAGAAATTAGTCTCGATTTTGGAGTCCCCACGGTCAGTAAGAAAACGAAGAATCACACGTGACCGACGCCCGAGGTGCCTGGGAGAACGCCGTTCTTGGCTGCGACGACTCCGGCGGTGAGCCCGAACCCGTTAAGACACTCTCTCCAAAAAGGTAGGAGCTCCGACTATATTTTTTTTTGCCGTCTTGTGTTGCGCCACGAGGCGATTTAGTTTTATCCCACGGGGGAAAGTTGCGGCCCCGGGGGAATCGAGGGACTCGCGGGCTTCCGGGGAGCGATGGAATCGCTCCCGGTGCCCGCGTCCCGATCCCCGGGAACCGAGTCTTAGAGTCAGTCTTTTCTGAGTCGGAGCTCGTACCTACCATTAATTCGTTCCGTCTCCTCTGGGCGACATTATCGCGAGAATTTAGAATCAATTAAGGCCAAAAATTGGGCGAGTCTCGAACCAAGATACACGACGTAGTTCGAAGCCATTACCTGCTAGCGTTAAGCCATGATTATTATTCCTTTGTCGCCGAAACTTTCCTTTATTCCGCGCTGCGCGCTCAGGGTCGTCGCGTGACCGTGGTCTCTCGCGAATGTTTATGTTCTCGAGTTTGTTGTCATTTGCCGTTCGTCGAGCGTTAGCGAGAATCCCTCGAAATACAAGCCGCTCGACATACTTGCTCGCCACAAAATTATCCGCGCGAATAAATGTGGCGAAAGCCTCCGAGTATCTTGGGAGCAGCGCCCAGTTCGAGTACCTGCCAAATTGCGTTGCATTAATTAGGTTGCCTACTTGCCACTCGACATCGCTCGAGTTACCGCCGATATTTACCTGCCGTATTGAGGTTACCTACTCGCCATCGGACATCCGCCAAGTACCTGCGGTATTTGCGTGCATTAATTAGGTTGCCTACTTGCCACTCGACATCGCTCGAGTTACCGCCGGTATTTACCTGCCGCATTGAGGTTACCTACTCGCCATCGGACATCCGCCAAGTACCTGCGGTATTTGCGTGCATTAATTAGGTTGCCTACTTGCCACTCGACATCGCTCGAGTTACCGCCGGTATTTACCTGCCACATTGAGGTTACCTACTCGCCATCGGACATCCGCCAAGTACCTGCGGTATTTGCGGGCATTAATTAGGTTGCCTACTTGCCACTCGACATCGCTCGAGTTATCACCGGTATTTACCTGCTGTATTGAGGTTACCTAATGGCCATCGGACATCCGCCAAGTACCTGCGGTATTTATGGATGTTAGTTAGGTTGCCTACTTGCTGATCGACATTCCGCGAGTTATCGACGATATTTATCCAATGGAGTGAGGTATTTACGGGATTTTTAGGTTACCTACCCAGTGACGAAAGTCAGCTGAGGTATTTACGGGATTTTTAGGTTACCTACCCAGTGACGAAAGTCAGCTGAGGTATTTACGGGATTTTTAGGTTACCTACCCAGTGACGAAAGTCAGCTGAGGTATTTACGGGATTTTTAGGTTACCTACCCACTGACGAAAGTCAGCTGAGGTATGGAACGGGATTTTTAGGTTACCCACCCAGTGACGGAAGTCAGCCGAGGTATTCACGGGATTTTTAGGTTATCTACCCAGTGACGAAAGTCAGCTGAGGTATTTACGGGATATTTAGGTTACCTACCCGATTATCGTCATCATTCGAGTTTCCTCCGGTATTTTCTTTCGGGTTAGGCTATCTCCTTGATTATCCGAACCCCTCGAAATACCTGCGGTATTTATCCACGTTATTTAGGTTACCTACCCGATTACCGTCATAAATCGGGTTCCTCTGATATTTTCTTTCGGGTTAGGCTATCTCCTTGATTATCCGAACCCCTCGAAATACCTGCGGTATTTATCCACGTTATTTAGGTTACCTACCCGATTACCGTCATAAATCGGGTTCCTCTGATATTTTCTTTCGGGTTAGGCTATCTCCTTGATTATCCGAACACCTCGAAATACCTGCGGTATTTATCCACGTTATTTAGGTTACCTACCCGATTACCGTCATAAATCGGGTTCCTCTGATATTTTCTTTCGGGTTAGGCTACCTACTGCATTATGAGGAACCCTCGGCTTACCAGCGATATTTATTGTCACCCCCATAGTTAGTCGATTAAGTGAGGTCCCTTTCGGCGGCGGCCCGAGATGTCAACCGCCGCGCCGACCGTCGGTTGCACGAGGCAACCCCGCATTTGCGGTAAACGAAATGTACGAGCCAAGGGGCCCGCCCGAATAAAACCTTGTCAATCACCACTCGACACAGTTTGTACATTATTTCACGAACCCTGTTACGTGGTTCCCCAAAGGGAACCTCCTTGGCACTCCAGTTCCGACCCTGCCCCTCTACCACCTTCGCCGACGAGCCGAGCTAGCCGGACCGCCTCGGCCGCGCCCGTCCGCCCCGGGTGTCCTACCGTCAAGGACCCGTACGGAGTGGATACAATTTAAGTCGGCCTCTGACCGGCGGTATCTCTATACCTGGCGCCCACGTCCACCCGGCGGGTCAGCGGACACCCGGTGGGGTTGTGCGGAGCGCGGGCCGAGAAGTGTGCGGACCGGGAAAACCCGTTACAACACATACTAAAGGATAAAAAAAATGTATTATAATTTTCATGCAAAATGGCGGCGACAAAGCCCATCCTGAAAAACATTTTTTTTTTAACTGGAAGAACGGAGTACACGAACACCTTTGCAACGGATCGATTTGAAATGTTGATAGTAGCTTCACAATTACATTCTCTATGGGACGACGTAGGGACTTTTCGATCAAATTTTGAAAAAATGTCGGTCATTGAAAGAAATGAATCGATTTTTTGCCCAAAAGATAAGCGATAAATTGTTTATAAAAAAAAAGTTTACATTTAATTTAAAAAAACGGCTACGTACGCCCATACAGAATGTAATTATGAAGCTGCGATCAAAATTCAAATCGATTCATGCAAAGGGTTCGCGTATTCCGGCCTCCCAGTTTGAAAAACAAGTTTTTCAAGATGGGCTCTGTCGTCGCTATTTTGTATGAAAATTACAATAATTTTTACATCCTTTAATATGTCTTACATAAACCCTCTCATAAGAAATCCTATTCCTTTTTTCATGCTGCGAAAATAAATTGTCAAAGTTAGGCCTAATTTTCTGCCGCTCGAGTGGTGTTACCCCTTAAGAGAAACCGCAAACAGAGTCGCAACGCTTTGGGATTTCCAGAATCAACCCGTATCGGTACGTGAAAAATTGTATCTCAGGCGGTGCAGAAGATCTTCTCATCTATTTTCAATCCTAAAAAAACGTCGTATCGATTTTCGTCTGCCGGAACCGACTGATTTCGTCTCCCCTAATGAGGAAATGGAAAGCTTCTCCTCGTGTTTCCTAACCCAGCTCGAACACACTTTGAGATGATATTCGTACAGAAAAATGTATTTTTGGAGATCAATCTGACTATGATACTGAACGGAGTGGTCGAATGAGAAATGAAATCCCGAAAACATCCAATTCTCGAAAATGTAGCGTCAAGTTATTGAGAGTTTGTTAATAAAAACTTATGTATTGATTTTTTTTCAATACGCAAGAAAAATCGTTCGGTTTATCGAAATTCGATAATCATTGACATTTCTTTGGTTTTGTTAATTTTTATTTCTTAAGGAAGCAAAAGAACAGGCGCTCTCGATGGATAATCGCTGCAAAATTCGTAAATGTCATTACTTGTGGCGCGCTTCACGCTTTGGCACGCAATACGCCGAGCGATAGCAGACGATAGGTGAAACGTCAAATCGTGTGTCACGATTCTCGGGCCGAATAGGTTGACAGGCAAGAACCTTCTTGACGTCGGCTACGACTTCGTGGCCCTTCGTCTACTCTTCTGCCCTTTTCGATCGTCCAACATGGCGGATTCGAGCGTTAATTTCGAAGATCGAACGCCTATTTTCTAATGCTTCCCATTTGATGACGGAGGCGAAAAAAAGAAAACGGTTCGGTAGATATCTTCGGAGTAACCTGCCGAACCCGGAATTTCCCGTTGATACACCTATTCTGGATCACCCTGTATAATTACCTTAGATTCATATATTTGAAAGTCGCAGCCAATGCGATTTTGTTTGAAGAGGTAGCTGGATTGTAGTTGAGGTCCTGGACTATACTTGTCTAGTTTTACGGTACTCAATTTATGGAGGATCGCTACAGTCGACTTCTGCCCATGTTTAGAAGTATCCTGCATATGAAAGTCGCATATTTAACGCTAATCTGATATGTGGATCCGTTATTACGGGATCACTCTCTTTTTTGTATCTTACTATTCCTCACTTGATGTCTATTGCCCCCGTTGTGCTTGCCCGTTACCAAAGTATAACAGTTGTATGCATTCGGGGAGAGAGGAACAGCGAAAAAAGCAATCGAAGAATATTTCTACGTCAATCTGTCCCCCGCTATTTCGTTCGTTTTGTAATGTTTACAAAAACTTTATAGCGGGACAAACGGAGCAGCAGGCGGAAGGTTAACGAGTACCATTATTGCGTATCGGTATTTAAACAACTGAAGTTAATGTAAATAGTAATAATGACTGGCAAATAAAATGTGTTGTTAGCACATAAGAATTTCTAATCCCAATTCAAGAGCCACAAGAATAAAAAAGAAAAATTGAGTAATCTTTTTGAACGATTTTCGTACGAGTCCAGAAAATGCATGGTTGTTTTTTTCCGACTAAGGAACGTGGAATTCGTCACAAGTACCGGAAGATGAGCCCGAAAGGCAAAGAAAGCGACTGAGCAAGGAAAGTGGCGAAGACGAGCAAGTACAGGAAGGGAAAACTAGCAACATCCGATTAAAAAAAAGCCCAACTATCGGGAAAAAGGATAAAAGCAATTATCTCCTAGATGTTAAAAAGAAAGAGAAATTTGCAAAAGAAAGAAAAGTTCATAAACTTAGCAATTTATAAATTGAGAAAGCATCCCGCGTGAATGAACGTCATAATATTCTAATCTGACAGTCGCTGTAAGACAAGATAAATCCACGTAAAGAGAGCAAGAGGGGCAGTAACCGAGCAGGCAGAACCGGCGAAATTGCGAAGACCGCGCGGCACACACACACACACACACACACACACACACACACACACAATACAACCATGTGGACACACACAAATAAGACACGTCAGCCATTATAAAAAGGGAGTTCCTCATCTCCTTGGCAACGCAAATTCTTGAGGCGTTAGGAGCTCCGCCCTCTGGGTTCGCGATAGCCGCGTGACAGCCGAACTGATGTGGCGCGCGAAACCACTATACAGTGTCGTTCAAAATTTATTTGTACTAGAGGATAGAAAACAAATCTGAATAAATCTTCGTTTATTTGTTGGGACATAAAGGTTTATATTAATTGACTCCCTTATCGTGCCCCGAATCCACAAACATTTAATGTAACAAGGGGTGACTCGTTACACTATATATATATATATTGCGACGGATGCGCATTAATTGTAACTTCTTTCCTTGACTATCTCAACGTTGGCAATCTGCTTGTCCAGAGGATCGGGTCGCTGGACTGGAACGAGGCCAGAAATAATTTCTTGAAACTCGAGAAATAGAATTTATGCGTAAATTTATTCAACAGTTTTAAATATACATAAAAAAACGTATACGCTAACTTAATTCTACGCCGCAATAACCGGTCAATGCTTATTCAACTCTTTGTTTGACCATAATCCTGTTGATCATCTTTTTCTTTTCTTACCGAGGGTACGACCGCACGCGTTATACCGACCGTCGGTGCTCGTATTGACCGCTCGCCGTGATCCTTCCCCTCCTTAAGTCGCTCGGACTCCGTGTATCCTTCTATACTCTATGGTTGTGGTATAGGATCGAACGCACGCGCTTGTTACGATATCGACCGCGCGCTGTCGATCGTTCCTCCTCCACGCTAGTCGCCCTAATGCTTCACGTTCTCCGCCTCTCGCTGTTCCCTCCTCGCCCTGAGTTTGACAGACCCACAAATTGTGCAATAGGAAACCCGGTCACAGCTTTCCCCGGATGAACCCGGCTGTACCTACCGACATTTCCTGAACGGGCAGAAGGAAGGGAGATGCTCGTCGAAAAGAGAACGATGGCCGCTCCGCTCGGGTTTTTATAAAGGGTTCCCGGTAACCGTCTTTATTTCCTGGCCTACCCGAGCTTCCTTCTCTTTTTACATTTTTATTTCCTTGGCGTGTCGACATTTTTCTCCAGTGGTACGTCTTTTAATTTTCCCCGGCCTTGAGGGGGTCCGCTTGTATCTTAGATGCGCCAATTCTCGATTTCGCGTCGTGAAGCGCCTTTCCGGTTCGCTGATGCGTACCTCTCTTGCGTTTTTTCCGCGTTCGGTAAGACAGAGAGTGGAGATGTTTTTCCACAGTGACTTGATCCGAGTTCAGTTTCGGTCGAACCGCAATCAACAGAATCTTAGCGTTTCTAAACCGGGCGCCCCGTAATGCGCAACGCTCCGGTCTCTTCCCTTCCCCTTCCCGACGATACGGCGCAATATAGCGCGCATATATATATATATATATATTAGGGTGATTCGTTTCAGGGTAACTTTTTTTTTATGACCCATCGTGCCCGAAAACCTTTAGTTGGTACCCAAAAACGAAGTTTCGTGAAAGGGGGGTGTTGTCAAAAAATATTTAGAGGTCGCGAATCAAAATTGAAGGTTTCCCATTTGATTAACATTGAAAAAAATGTTTTTCTCATTATTAGTGTTACCATTCCGCGAATTTTGATATCGCGATATTTTCCAAGTGGGTTCTCATAGGAAATATGATACTTTACAATAAAGTTCATTCCGCCATGTCCGTAAATTCAACCGTTTCAGCGGTATCATTATTTCAAGTGAATATTGTATGAAAATATCTATTCAAACGGCTGTAACGCCTAAGCTATTAGATATATCGAAAAAAATTCAAATGAGAACTATGTAGAGAAAGTAATTTGCTACCAAAAAGTCTTATAAGCCGAGCCCGTAAATTCAACTCTTTCTCAGCTATAGGTGGATGAAGTAAAATAAATAGATTTGTTTTTGTTTTAAAAAAAATCTATTTATTTTACTTCATCCACCTATAGCTGAGAAAGAGTTGAATTTTCGGGCTCGGCTTATAAGACTTTTTTGTAGAAAATTACTTTCTCTACAAAGTTCTCATCTGAATTTTTTTCGATATATCTAATAGCTTAGGCGTTACAGCCGTTTGAATAGATATTTTGCACAGTATTCACTTAAAATAATGATGCCGCTGAAACGGTTGAATTTACGGCCATGGCTCAATGAACTTTATTGTGGAGTATCATATTTCCTATGAGAACCCACTTGGAAAATATCGCGATATCAAAATTCGCGGAATGGTAATACTAATAATGAGAAAAACATTTTTTTCAATGTTAATCAAATGGGAAACCTTCAATTAAGATTCGCGACCTCTAAATATTTTTTGACAACACCCCCCTTTCACGAAACTTCGTTTTTGGGTACCGACTAAAGGTTTTCGGGCACGATGGGTAAAAAAAAAAAGTTGTCCTGAAACGAATCACCCTAATATATATATATATATATATATATATATAATGACGGGTATCGCGTGTTACTGTAGGCGGAGGAGGGGGGAAGGGACAATTACTGATGGGTAAACGACTGAGAAAATTCAAATGTAATTTATTTTATACAAATAAAGAAATTAAAGCTCGATACAAAAAAAAAGAAGTTAATTGAATAATTACAAAAATGATAAGTTTAGACTCGATATAATTAAATTCCGCAATAATGATAATAATTGTGACTCGAATTGAACGGGTTCCTGCACACGCGAAGTCCCTACTCAATTTCGTTACCCGTTTGAAATATTCGCGATTTATGTGATATCTAAATTTATGTTGGGCGCCGGCCTTTCTCGGGCAACGCGCTTAACGCGTACGCAAAATTGTCAACTCAAAACAAAAAAAGGTAAACAAAAGCTAACTCTATTTGTGGCGTGAGATTCGCTAGAAGGTCGAAGGGGTATCTCGAGGTATCGGGGACAGACGGGGTTCTCGAACGCGATGGCCACTTATCACTTGGACCACGACTAATATATTTTCTATCACAGAAAAACAATTATGCTCAAAAACGTAAAATAAGGAAATTCTACAGACTCGATCTATCGCGTCGCGGGTTACTCTCGCGGGAAGCGTCACCCGAGTCGGTCGACGGTCGTGCTACACGAGGCTGGGCCGCGGCTACGCGCGCGCGAGGAAAATTTCGCGAGGGACACCGGGGATCCGCCACGAGCACCTTTTTACCATTTATTCGCGATAAGGCTTCGACTATTTTACTCGAGCCAATTGCTCGGATTGCCTCGCACTGAATTTATTAATCTTATTCTAATTTAGATTTCGATTTCGATTTTTATTATTATTATTTACATGTGCTTTTTGTTATGCTTAATGAAATTGCACCTAGGGTCTCTAAACAATTATGGTATAGACATTTTTTTTTTTACATTGGTTTGTATTTTCTTTCACGTTGCCTTTCGGCCTATTTATTGTGTTTTCGTTTGTTTTTTTTTCATCATTTATGAATAAGTATAAGGAGAATTATGAATGGATGGGTGAATATTTACAATGAGATGGGATTTACTGTGCGATGGGATTTCTTGGTCTGGTTACGTTGTTGGACATAGAATATTACTTTTGGCCGCTGGGTTGGTGTATGGTCGCTGGTCCTCCGGTGTTAGTCCCCTGAGGTAGGGGCATGCGTGGTTTTGGAGCTTCTCCAGTCCATCTCGATGCAGTTGACGAATCCGTTCGAGGAATGGTTTTTCGTTTGTTATTTGCCAAAGATCGTCAATTGGGAAGGATATTGGCAATCCAGCAGCTTGTGTTAATGCCTTTTTGTAGCAGATTTCCATTTTTTTTAAAGCTGTTTTGTTGTATAACGGTAAAAGGCATTCAGTACCGTAGTTCAATGACGGCAGGACGCAGGCACGTATCACGCGCCATTTGACGTATGCATCAACTTCAGAGTACTTTCCTATAATGCCTTGAAGACAGTTGATGACGTATTTTGTTATTGCAAGTCTTTTGGCGGATTGCGGTATTATTTGTAGTGTTCTCGTGATTGTAATTCCGAGGTAGTTCAGTTTTCTCGTTGGTTTGATCGTCTCAATGTTCCCGGTTAGAGGGTCTGCCACATCGATAGCACGTTGGTCAAGTGAGCGATGTTGTCGTCCAAAAATTATGGCTTGTGTTTTACCGGCGTTGCATTTGAGTCCCCACTTGTGGTAGTAGTTGAACAGCTCTTGAGTATTTCTTTCAGCAAGATGTGCTCGTCGCGGAGAATGTTCATTGTTTAGGATCATTAAGTCATCGACGTACTGTGAGGTGAGGTCAGTTGCATGAGGGGCGTCAGATATGTACAGATTGAAAATTATTGGGCCAAGCACCGATCCTTGCAGGACACCGTGAGGTTGGTGAACTGGGTCACAGATTTCGTTGAGAAATTTGCCTTGAAGTTTTCTATTCGTTGGAAACGATTCTATCGTTTTGACTTATTGTAATTTACAAAGCTTTTAATTGCGACGCGCACGGAAAAGGGACGTCGATCAGGAATAACGGCGGAGGGGTGAAGGGAACGAATGAACGGTCACCCGTGCGACAAGATTTCCCGAACTGAATTTACCGGCTTTCGCTAGCCGCTCTCACAGAATTAAGAAAAAAGGAAATACTTACAGTTTTTCGCCGCGACTTCTATCACGATCGCTTTTACGATATCCTTTTCTCCTCGGATAGATCTCGTCTCGTCTCGTCTCGTCTCGTCTCGTCTCGTCTCGTCTCGTCTCGTCTCTCACTCTCTCTCACTCACTCTCACTCTCTCTCACTCTCTCTCACTCCTCTCTCTCACTCTCTCTCACTCCTCTCTCTCACTCTCTCTCACTCCTCTCTCTCACTCTCTCTCACTCCTCTCTCTCACTCCTCTCTCTCACTCCTCTCTCTCACTCCTCTCTCTCACTCTCTCTCACTCCTCTCTCTCACTCTCTCACTCCTCTCTCTCACTCTCTCTCACTCCTCTCTCTCACTCTCTCTCACTCTCTCTCTCACTCTCTCTCACTCTCTCTCAC